>JAYMFT010309553.1:0-37500 GCA_038088735.1 Panulirus argus | reverse complement strand
ATTACAGTTGGAGAATATGGAGGAAGACGAAAAAAGAAAACATATAAACTTCTGTCTGAGACGTTCCATGAGACAGTTAGACATACAAAGTGATTGAAGAGTTTCACGTTTCATATAAATAATATAGAAATACTCACGACTGGGAGGGCATGTGACAAGTATTTGCTTCAACGTAAGGAAAGTCTAAATAGGAAAAAAGACTGTGTTGAAAATGTCTTTTTAAGTTAACTTTAGCGCTTCAGCGACAGATCAAGTGATTCAGAACGCTGGCCATTTGAAAAACATGCCCTTGATTCCTTCAGTGATGTCGCAATCTATGTAAGTACTCTGGATACTAAACAGTGCTATTAAACGCAACAGATAATGTGTCTAGTCCAGCAAAGTAGATACAGATACCGCTCGAAATTCGTAGAATGCGTTCACCAGCTTTCGTAAGAGTGTGTCGTTCATCCGAACTGTTTGTTTCAGTAACCCAGACACGTACAGACATTTTGACTTGAGCTGCTGAAATCCCTCTAAAAATTAGGTCAGCCTTTCCTCCTCCGACGTGAAAAAAATCATTAAGACAACGATCACGTCCAAATGACACCCTCCACCACAACGTTGGGACCTCTTTATGGGGACGTTCAGCACGTGTGCTGTGAACCGTGTAACGGGGTCATTTACACACGAGGAGACTGGCTAACGAAGCTGTTTGGGGCTCTTTGCACTTAACACCCGCGGGTGTAGGGGTGTTCCTGGCACACACGACCTCAAGATGTGGGCTAAACACGACCCTCAGGCGAACGGGGAAAGAAAAAAAATTTTCCTGAAAGATTTCAGTATCGTGTTAAATCCAGTGACTTTATAACATTATGATGGGATGTTTATTGTCCTCCTGTTAACATACTAACATTCCCTCTCGCTGCTTAGATATTTTAGCTTTTGCCCCAGTACATGGCTTCCTCTGGCGCCAGAACTTGTGTCAACATCATTACAATAGCCAAAGAGCTTGCAAAGACATCATTACATCAGCGAAGATGTTTGAGTTAACATCATCACAAGAGCCAAAAATAATACATAAACTTTTCGTTATTCTTTAAATCCTTTGTTATTACGGGTACTCAGCAGAGTTTTTTTTTTGCATTCGAACCTCTGCTTTGCATAATCGTTTTAAGTAATTTCCTATAAATGGAATAAAAGCCAATTTGAGTAATTCATTTTTGCGCCGTTTTTACAACTGATGTACCCAGAGTTCATGCAGGTATTGAGAGTCCAGATGTCTTGCATATATTAGCAAATGAGTTCATGCAGAACGTGTCTACTTAGGAGGAGAAAATTCTTGGCAAAAATATCAAATGCAAATCGCCTTTTGAAACACGAATCCTTCTGGCCATCTCTTCATGCTGAAACCATTACGTTTAACATTTCACATGTATTCCACTTAAGAGAATTATCTCGGCCATTGATAGAATGAAATCTAAATCAAGAAATAATGTCGAGGGAGAATCGCTTAACAGTGCTGCTTTGTACATGACAGCCGATGAGAGGTGAATCTCATCAATGAAGACTTTCGTTTTTAAAGTAGGGGGCGGTGTCTGGCCCAGCCATCTGGTGTAGGGGTGAAGGAGGAGGGGGTGTAGTCCCGTCCCAGCTGCGGTAGGGGTAATGGTCGAGTGCGTTACACAATACAGGCCGCTGTTACAGCTGTTCCCTCCCACCCCACCCGGCTGTCACATGTGACATCACTCCCACTCATTACCGCACTCCCGCGCAACGCCAAGTCTCGTGACGGGTGTGACGGTTAAAGGATATGCGTAGCAGTGTTGATAGTGCCATTACTCTGGCCTCATTCTTAAAGTCGCATTTCCTAAACGATTCTCTCGTTTCCAAATATGAGTAACAAACGCACTAAATTGCATTTGAACATAAGAAATACCTTTTTCAGTGCAGATTTCATCTTTTGTGGTCTTTTTACGAAGATTTTTATGGAGTAAATATGGAAAATCGGGACTCCAGACCATGTACTTGACCTGGAAACAAACGCCTCACAGCAGTGGATGACCAAATCGTCATCCCATCTCTTCGCCCGGCAACTCCAACCGAGAGATCACTTTATCGACACGCTATGGTAACTCAGACGACCTTAGAATGTAATTATACTCTGGCGGCGGTCAGTTAAGACTCGGATGGTCAGCCACGAACATAGCAAAGGACAGAAGGAAGACAAAGCGTCATTACTCATTTGTTTTTTCTACTGAGTGAGCGGTGGGTCTGTACTAGTGGTCGGGGTTTGTTGTTATGTATCAGGTGTTTGTCACTTGTCCCTCACGGGGGCCAAACTATCGGTTCTGATATCGCCTACGGGTGAGTTGGTAAGGTCTTCTTTATGAGGGGTGTTAGTGGGCGTAATTCCTCGGTCGTCAGAGCTCGTATATGATCAGTGAGTAATCGCTTCGGTGGGGCACTCCTGTGTCATTCTCTATTGGCTGTGAGAGTGTGTTATTACCATCCTGAAGGTCGTAACTGCCTGGTGAGGGGCGGGAGAGATCGTTTTGGTAATTTAAGGGTTGGCTTGTCGATGCTAAGCAGCATCTCCAGTCACAATGATTTCATTCGACCTTTTCAAGTTTTTTTTACAATCCATTGAAAGATTACATTATATTCCTTGGTATCAATGACTTCCTAGGTTATCTATAGTCGCAAGAGATTAATTACGTTTACTTCTATAAACTAGACTTTGAAATCAATATATAAACATTGATTATTAATCATTTTCATAGGCCTCCGTGGTGTAGTGGTTAGCGTTACTGACCATAAGTCAGCCCCGGCTTGGTAACTATGGGGCCCACATGGTTTCTAGTCTTGGGCGCGACAGTCGGCCCACAGCCAATACCTGCTGTTCATCCTCCCCTCGGGGCTGGTCGATAAATGTGTACCTGGGTTAGGTTGGTGTGTGTTTGCATATATATTGATACATACAAGAGTAAAGACATGGTATATATATATATATATATATATATATATATATATATATATATATATGACACGGGGCAACGCGTGTGTAAAATTCTCTCCCCATTAACACACAAATCGTAATAGCATTCACAAACAAAGAAACAGCACACGCGCATCCACACCCATACAAAGACAGACAAACAAACAAACAAACACGCTCAGGCGCTGAAGCAGATTCAACAACAGACATATGACAACACACACCTTCCCTGTATATAGCTCCCACAACCCCCCCCCCTCCCCCTCCCCCCGCGTCTCCCTCCGACAGTTGAGGAATGCGGCGCGCAACCACAAAACTGTACGAGGCGGACAATTACTTCAAAAAACACTGTTTGGTGTTGTTGTTGCCGCAACATTTCGAGACATCTATGTCGCTTTGTTTACCCATACATCTGCCAGACAGTTTGGGTCGTTGTTCAGGCTTGAGATAGCAGTCGTTATCAGTATGCAAAGATTAGTTGCCACTCCTGCAGCAGCAGTAGGTTCAGAAGTCCAAAACAACGGAGTTTTACCTACGAAAGAAGCGAAAGAGAGAACGGAACGGAAGCTTCGCTGCTTCGCTTGTGAAATTCGAGACATAACTTCCCATTAGATTACCCCCAAATGATACCTCTGTAATTTCTCACTTTTCTTGCACGTAATTATCTGGTCAGTTACATTACCACAGACATCAGAGTTGTATTATAGTTGCTTTATCTAATGGTGGTGGCTTAGAATTCTAGTTAAAGATTATGATTTTCGTCCAGTAAGATTCGCAGACTCGTATCCATGAGCTAAAGGGTTCGTTTAGTAAACGATTGAGCGACTGAGCTCCAGTTTAATGAACCCTAGAGGACGATGATACGACCTTTGGGCACGTCGAATAACCCTTGACCTGACCCTTTAGGGGTGAGGTCAAAGACCTTTTAAGGATCGTACCGTCTTGCTCGAGGATAGTACCGTCGTGCTCAAGGATCGAACCAATTGTGTTTCAAGCTTCGTACCATCTTGCCTAACAAGCATGTAGCTTCTCCGTTGACACAAATGCCAAACACCTCGTTTAGTTTTCAAAGACGGTGTGTATACGTGTTTTGTTAACACACAGGCGACGGGGTGGCAACAGCGAGCAAGCGAATGTTGTTATACGGCGTGAGACGCGGAAATCGAACGTCGCCAGTCATCAACGCTGGGAGAAATGTTCGCTGGCAGGACGACGCTAAGGGAACCAGAGACAATATCAAATCACGTAGTGGAGTCATCTCCAGTGGTCACTGCCCGTCGTTGCTGTAAATAGCGGGAGGGCTTTCTTCCTCCCTAGTCATGAAGGTATCAGCAACAGAATTACAAATCACTGCATGACTTGGCTATTAAACTATCAGTAGCTTAGGAGCGCAAAATGAAGTGTTCCCATTGTTTAGAAATACGAACGTATAACGCTAAAGACGCGAGAACATTTAGGTATTAGATGTTGCCATGTGCTGTGTGTGTGTGTGTGTGTGTGTGTGTTATTGAAGCCAATAACCCAGTATAGCGAAATAGGCCTGTGATTTTAGGAGTACGCGAGGCACTGTATATTGTGCTTGACCTTTACTGAGAGCATTCCACTCTTGGCTGATCAGAGCGCAAATAAAGCCTATGGATTCTGCTCTTCACATCTGGTGTTCAACTCCTTCAGTATCTATGTACCTTTGAGCTCAAGCTGATACAGAACGCTGGCAACCCTACGCTTTTGTAATCCTTGTACCTCAAGCTTACCCCTTGCAGCTTAGCTAATCCATCATACCTCTGGTAGCTCCAGCCGCTAATCTGATCCTCAGTATCTCAAAGCCTTTCGTCGCAGCTTAGCTGATATAACGTGTACATCTGTTAAACATCAGCCGTTCCTTTGGTCCCCTGTACCTCAAGCTTTCTCAACAGCTTAGTTGATCCGTCGCACCCACGACCTCCCTCTCTGCTACACACACACACACACACACACACACACACACACACATACATACACCTGCTGAAGAAAACGGTCATGGTGAGTGCACTCACTCCATCCCTCAGTCTGAGTGTTTGCTGATGTCGCCGTGTGAGTGTTTTGTGTACCTCCATGTTGGGGATATTTACTCCGCTGTTCTTTTGAAGGTGCGACCCACACACACACACACACACACACACTCTCTCTCTCTCTCCCACTTTCCCTGTACGGTCAGTCTTTCGCCTCACGCAAAGCTGCACATGAGACGGACAGGTAACAGTAGAACCCCATCGGGTTCACCTAGTAAAGGGCAGGACTGTGGCTCATTTCATACACGGGTTTTGTTCACGAGTGACTGCAGTGAATGGGCGCGCCAGGCCGGGCGTCTGGGAGGAGACCTTTGGAGGGACGGTGCACGTAACATTCATACAACACTGTCGCATGTCCCCTGGCCTTGGATGGGTCGATGTCCTCCTGCAAAATCACACTCTCCACCCATCGTTCAGCTCCTGGTCCCATCCCATACCATCCCTAGCCACCACGACTATTCCTTCCCATCCCTCTTTTCCATCAACGTTTGCCTTCTTTCTTCCCATTGCTCCCCTTCCTTCCTTCCTTCCTTCCTGCTTCTGCCCCTCCCATCACCACCTGTCGTCCGGGACAGACCACAGCCATTACCAGGCTTGAGGAATGTCAGGTATACATGACGAGGTGGTGGTGGGAGGGTGTGCAGGGCCGCAGCCAACGACAGGAAAAGCAAAAGTTTAATTCTATACTTTGAGACGAGATTCCAGTCTGACTGCATGACGTTGATTGTCCGTTGTTCCTTCTGCTTGCGCGACCTTGCTTTGTGCTTGTGCTATCCTGCTGAGTGGATTTCTTTGCAGCACCCTACTTTGTGACGTCTGCTTGCACTACCTTGCTTTGCGTCTTCTGCTTACACAACCCTGCTTCGTGCCTTCTGCTTGCACTACCCTGATTTGAATAAGGGGAACTGGAAGAGTGTATTGACAGACAGAAACAAAGTGACTGTAGCACTCTGAAAGCATAAGAAAAAACATGGAATTTTCATTAGATTTGAAAGCAGTTTGCAATCAGCATTCCCTGTGAGTCCCACTGTTTTTCCTCGTTTCCCAGGGTTTTGTAGTTGATTAAATAATCTATAATCGGTATGACCTTCTTTGATAACACACACACACACACACACACGAACACAGCAGGGAGGAAGAACCATGGGGGAAGCATTTCCATAAATTACCACAAACAGTTCGGCACGAGGGAAGGACAGAGTGGTAGCCCTGTGGGTGGTGCACTGACCGGGAAGGGAGTGAGGGAGCCAGAGGGAGGGAAGATGGAGAGAAGGTAAGAGTCGGAGGGAAGGGGAGATAGAGGGAGGGAGGGAGAGAGAGAAGGAAGGACAATGAGAAGGAAGTAAGCTGGGAGTGGAAGATGAAAGTAAGGATGAGGAAGAGTATTGAAGCAGGAGGAAAGGAGTGAGGGGATAGAGGAGAGTATAAGGATCCGGAGGGAGAGTATAAGGACCTGGGGAGAGAGTATATGGGCCTGTGAGGAGGAGGAGACGGATGCTCGTAGGGACAACAACATCTCCCTAGCATTGATCCTCGCGTCCGGCACCCCACAACTACGTCCCTCACCCACCGAGGGGGGGAACACCAACACGACGAACCATGAATAAACCACGGCCGAGCCAGTCAGGCGGAAAGGCAAACTGGAGAGACTGAAATAAACGTCGAGGAGCAAGATTTTCAGTCCAAGGCCAGAGTTCATCCGGCGAACCGTTGCCAAGTACGGTGTTTTACCTGTACACGAGATGGGTCGCACTCGGGGTACGTACAAGTCCGTGACTCTCGTTAAAGGTAGCGAAATATATTCGTTCCAATCGTACAAAGTGACTGTCGCTAATTCGTGGATCGTACCTGTTCTGACCGCACCAAGAGACTGTGGGGGTCATATTGGATTAAGATATCGAGTGAATTATGTGTCATCTTGCTTTTCTGTGTCCTTGGGTATTCTGGCTACAGACCCCTACAGTAGCTACGCCAGTCTACGAACTCACTCCCTGGACGATATGGAGTCAGAGTAGTTGTTTATTTTTCAGGGGAATGATGTATTTGGTCACAGGGACTCTATCTAGGCAATGGATACTACAATAAAGTTTCCTGGTGAATGTCATCTCCTCCAAGTAGCGTCAGGTAACAACAGTAGACGGGGCATTGTGATTATTCCTCCAAACTCAGGGATGTGTCGCGTTATAAAGTAATAGTGATCAGATCGGCAAAATCTCAGCTTAAGGCTGTCCATTGTCCTACAGACGACCCATCTAAGTTACCTTGTGTTACTGATGTTGAATCTTTGTTTTTCTTTCAGTACTGAAATACAGAATAACGTCAAAAAACGCTTTAATGCTCATGGAATAGATGATAGATGTTTCTATTTTCTTCTAAAGCCGAAACATATCAGCACAAACACAGTATTTAATATTTTGTTGCGTGTTTACGTTTGTCAGAAAGATTGTCCTTTTCCTACGTGTGTGTGTGTGTGTGTGTGTTTAATTTCCTATTTGTGCAGTACGAGGAGAGAATTTTACACTCGTGGGACCTTATCTGCGTGTGTGTGTGTGTGTGTGTGTGTGTGTGTCAAGAGTCAGGAAGGTCAACCATCGGATGGAAGATTCACCTCACGCTGAGTCAACACAGCGCCTGGTCCCTCGCACGTTCCTCCCGCCGTTCCTCCTGCCACCCACACCTCATCACTCGCACGTTCCTCCCGCCACGCCTCCCTCCTCCAACACCCTCCTCATTCGCACGTTCCTCTGGAGTCACAAAGGACACCATACTAATACCCTATACAATGGAAAGAAATCACTTAGGACCCCTAACTAGGAGAGGAACCAGTGGACTGAGATCACAGAGACCTGTAACTAGGAAGCAGACCAGGTACCTCTTACTAGGAGAGGGAAAGAGACGGTATATCATGCAGTGTCTCACGAGATAAAATTGCAATGAACTTAGGATTTCTATCTCGCGATGCACTACTCCGGAATCCTACAAGAGGAGACCCTGATTTGGTCTCTTGGGCCTCATTAGGGGGTCTATGGACGCGGCCGCCTTGGACAGTACACAGCGGACTGGGGTCTTATGAAGACAGGACACAAGGGACTGGTTGGGAGGACATCTTTAACAGGACCACCAGTCACTTTGGTAATTTCCTGTCACACTTTTCCACCCTCTATGAATTTCCCTCATAAATCTGACTCATATTCTTCTTTATAGTTTCGAACTCTCATCTCTTTTTTCCTGTTCGTACTCCTTCCTCTACCGCAGGTGGCCTTTGACCTCTCCCCGAGCCTCGCACGTGACCACCCACCAGCGCAGTACCATTAAACAGACGAATGAAAAAAGTAAATCTTAAAACCAAGGATGCCACTTGCGCCACCGACCACAGTAATCCCCCTCGACGAATTGCCGGAAATCGCTGATGTAATCCGGAGATTACTGGTGTCTGAGAGGACGCCAGTTATTCCCCGCTCTCTTCTGGGGCATGATTTACCACCCGACCTTTGTATTGCTTGACTCAGAACACGTTAAACATCTAGGGGGTGTGGTCTGGGGGCATCAGGGGGTGAGGTCTAGGGAGTAGCAAGGGAGCGTGGTCTGGGGAGCGTCAGGGGGCGTGGTCTGAGGTGTAACAGGGGCGTGAACTGGGCAGTAGCAGGAGGCGTGGTCTGAGGATGCAGAGGAGGCGTGATTTAAGGAGCAGCCAAGAGTCGTGGTTTGTCGAGCAGCTGGGGGCCTGGTCTGGGAGTGCAGTAAGAGGCGTGGTTTAAGGAGCAGCAGAGGCGTGGTCTGAGGGACAGCAGGAGGAGTGGTGGTTCCAGGAGGAAGAGCTGTTTGCGGTTGGTGGTGATCACTCAAACAATCGATAACCCGATCTTGAGTCTGCTGGAACGCCATCACGTCTGACCAGCTCCATCTGCTCAAGAAGTCTCATATTCTTAAACGCAATAGTCCAGGGTGCACAGTAATATTTCCCAGTGATCTTGGACCCGTTTTCTTTGGGAGGTTCTGTCAGTCGGCAAGTCCAACTAAGTCCCTGGCTTCGGAGATCCAATTCCCGCCAAATTTCTCTTCACTAACCCAGAGTCATCGTTTTTTTGTGTCGTGGTGACGCCTCCTCCCTTCCGCACGCGCTTCAAGTCATAAATCATACATTTCCTCTTCCTCCTCCTCCTCCATCTTGGACTCTAAGCCTATTAAATGTTATGTTGATGAACAGCTGTCGCCGTCTCATTATCTTGTGCCGCATGATTATCGCGGAATGGGTCTGTTCCGGCGCATGGTTCACATTCTCTGCTCATGAACTGGTTTTCTTGATATTTTGGTTTCACCAAAATTCTTTCGCCCACCGCAAAGAGATTCAGCGTTCCTGTGATAATTCATTGACTAGATATTGGCAAGGAACCTAGCCAGCCTGGCAGGAGGCTATCAACTCGGAGAACATGGGGGGAAAAAACACGGATGAAATTAGTACTCGACATGTCACAAATTTTATGGTTTTTGTCAAAAAGTCATGTTTTCGAACCTCCACAATTCTTAGAATATTTCTTTTTTACTTTTCCCTCATCACATTTGTTTTTATAGTCCATTTTCAGTTCTCTTATGAGGCCGGTCTTGCCTCCAGTTTTACTGGACAGATGTATTTTCCGGCCCGTGTCTTGCGGTTTGTGCAGTCGCGGACACAAACCTGCGACACTCATGTTCGAAGCTGTACCGAACCCACTGTCTCAAACGACAGATTTACAGGTAGTTCGGTTCAGTTTCGAAGAGGCGCCTACCGGGGATTCGGGACTTTGGTCGAGTCCCATGACACAAACCAGATGTATACCTGTATAGTCATTGCGACTGAAACATTATCATCACGTTGGTGTTGGTGGTTCATAAATTGCTTCGTCCCTGGCCATTACTTCTGACGACATACATGACGTTGGAGTGGTTCTGTTGGTTGTCAGGACTGTAAGTATTATTAAAATGACTACTACCTCGTCTCTCCTTCCCCATTCCTGTAGCGAGAGACACTATCAACACGCACACACACCAGCCAAGAAAAAAAGAACAGAGATACAAAAGAATATGTGGTGTGTTACAGTCCTGCACAGTACAGTAAAGAGGCTTGACAGATGAAGGCTGTTGAGGTGAATCGTGCAAGGGGATCGTGAAGTAACAGATGGAGGTTGAAAATGAGACGCAATAAGTGCCATAAGGGATTCTAGTGTATCATACTTAGTATGGGTGAACCGCCTCTTAACGAAGCTGTTTCGGGCGAGTTTTTCGAGGTTCTCTTGCTTCAGGTTTCATACTTTCGAGAGGTATTGTTTATGCTCATTAACTGTTCGAGTCTCTCTCTCTCTCTCTCTCTCTCTCTCTCTTCATCACGCAAGAAGTGCAGTGAACGCCTCGCGCTAGCCATACCATTATGGTTGGTAAATACTCTATCTCTCTCTCTTCGCCAGTGTTTAACACTTATCCCCGCTCCCGGTTTCATCAAGGCCAAGACTACACAATACACCATAACTGCGCCACACATGGTATTAAACCCAGCACTCACCGGGTCGCTCCATCATTGTTTCACGGAGGATATCACAACCGTTGTGGTTCGCCGCTTAAAACGTTCGCCACAGACCAGCGTTTTCAGGGGGAGGGGAGGGCGTCAACCACGGTCGAGGCGCAGTGAGTTCGTGTGGTGGCTGGACCTCTGGCCTCCAGACCAACATCACGGGGGCCCAGTACGCGTTCTTGTGCAGCCAGAGAGAAGCGCAGTAATTCACCCTCTTCCTCCTCCTCCTCCTCCTACCCCTGCTGCTGCTGCTGCTCCTTCTCCTCTTGACATTAGGGGTGCAATCAAGGAAGGAGAGTAATGGACGTGGTTGAGGATGATAGTGGTGGACGTCCGCTCCAGGTACGGGAGAGGGTGACATGGCCTTGCTCCCCTCCTTCCCTGTGCTCGGAGGCGCTCGAGGTCGTTTTTCACGACTTGGATCAGTTGTTCCTCTTAGGGATGTGCAGACTACGGAGGGCGTCGGGCTCGGCCTGGGCGCCTGCCCCCACCCCCATGTGTGGTGTGGATGTATTCCTTCTATGAACTTTATGAGAAAAATAGGAAAGATCAGACTCTGGCTTTTGCAGAAGTGAGGAGCCCCAGGCCCATAGGTCTGGCACACAGAGCGGTTACGACGAGCGTTACAACCGCTCTGGCGTGCGGTGGTGTGACCACCACGCGCCGTCAGAAGGCGATGTCCGCAGGCGGGAAGGTGGGCGGGTGGTATGTAACCTAGACACGATGCCGCAAGCGGGGGAGGGAGGGGGGGGTGTAGGTGGTTAGGACTTATCCTCCAGCTATAGTGCATGTAACCCTCCGCCTGCGGCAGCCAACATGAACCACAGCAAGTATTCAATGTTACATTTTTTTTTTTTTTGTTCTCGTGGCACTGCCTTGGATCGTCACTTCCTTTATCATGCGGTACATCAAATGAAAAACTATTTTGAAAAATCTGAGAGTGATTTCCAATTTGCCTACTGTCGCTAGTGCTAAGATTGACGTATCCTATCTAAACACTTTGCCTCTCCCTGACTCTTACTCTCAATATTTGTGTTTATATGACACAAAGTGGTTAAACTGTCTCTATATTCTTCATATATGTGCGAGTCTCTTTCCACGTAATGGTGTTTATGGCTCACAATCGAGTCGATTAACTTAGAAATACGAAAAGGAGTATAATACTGTCAAGGAACTTCTTACTCTAAAGGAGTCCGTCATTACCCTGCTCCTACGTGGAGTGCAACCTGGAAACCCCAATAAGAGTGGTCCTGGGGCTGCATTAGACTCTATCCCTTGTCCCTTTTGAATTCTTACATCCTGCCTCAGTATTGGGAGCTGCTGTCTGACGTGACCTGTACGTAGGATGTTAGGAAATGACCTTCGAGGGCAAGATAAGTTCAGTGCTCCTCGCTCACACATTGACAGACGTCATTCTTGGGTGCTTTTTAGACTCCTTATTCCTTCCTTCCTTCCTTCCTTCCTTCGTTTGCCCCCCAAAAATATGAGTGTTTTTTTTTTTTTTGTCGTCTCCTGATTCCTCTTTCTCTTCAACGCTTCATTATTCCAGCTAAGGCCTCGCCTCAGTGAGAACTCCTATCCGTGACTGGAACCTGCAATACTTACGGCTACTTGTGGTAATCTATAGACAGACAGACAGACTCCCCCCCCCTACTGGTCTTCATTCTTCAAAAAGGGCTGCGGCAGGACCACATCCGGAGGCTGGTGTGTCACGCCCTTGTGGTCCCGGGCGTTGCCTACCTGAGGGTGGAGAAGAGGAGGACGATGCCCCAAGATCTAGCGAGGTGAGACTCCTTGACCGACACGCAGAGAAAAAAATTCTCTCTCTCTCTCTCTCTCTCTCTCTCTCTCTCTCTCTCTCCGTCGAAAAAACTGGACAAGGTTTTCCCTGTATGTGATGAAGGCTTAATCATCCCGCTACGAGAAGTCAAGTAAAAACATTCTAGATTAGTTGAGAGAAGACCAGTCTGTCCTAACCAGCAAACTATATTTACAGATTTAAGTAAGAGGTCCTGGATCCAGAGCCCCAAGGCCACAGCCGTGACCCTCCAGAGCGTCGAGTGTGTTTAAACCCGTGGTTCCTGACCTATCGCCAATGTCACTTGAGCCAAGGACCATCAAGTCCGATGAAGCGTTTCGGAGCGTCGTCACCCAGGTACGGTACGGTCGAGTCCTCCGTCTCATCTTGTCTGTCGATACTTCTTTTACCAGGACGTTGGCCCGTGTGATGGTCTGCAGTGTAATGTCTGTTTCAAATGTAGAATCCTTTCGTCTACAACTGTGTTGGTCTGATACTTCTACCTTATCTTGCCTGGGAAAGTCTTTCAAGTACGCTCCATGAGACAACCTAAAATATCTAGAAAATAAATGACAGTATAGATTGGGAAGAACTGTAGAAAATGTTTCGAATTAATGACGTTAAAAGATACGTGAGGCAGAGTAGTATAGCTTTATTCAGACTGCATACATTGTGACTGTCTCGTGTATTCTTAGACTTGGCAACTGAGATAGTAATTGTGCTTTAGAAGCAGAGTGCAGCAAGGGACTGGATGGGATTCGGAAGGATATATATATATATATATATATATATATATAATAGCGAACGGATTAATGATAACAAGGGAATTGGCAGGAAAGTACAATTAGTAATGGAAGAGTTTGCGAGACCAAAGAGTTATGCCTATGGAAGGGAAGCGTTGGAGCGCGACAATTCGGTTAGAGGGACGAGCAAGAACATCACAGGAGGAGGTTTGTATACGTGAGGGAAGCAAAGTGAAGACACTGGAATGACGTAAGATCCAGGGCAGATATCTGGAGGGGAAAAAAGTAATGAATGAGACAAAAACTAGGCCAGACAAGGTCAGCTGAAGGAGGAGGTGGTGCAACCTAGGATTATAAACGCCCAACCAAGGAAGGACCTGAGTGTTTAGTACGAGCGATTGAGAAATTTCACATAACTGATGGAGCGATTAAGTGCCACGATAACTTTGTTACGGGAACGGGTGTATGAGAGAGAGAGAGAGAGAGAAAAGCGTCGTATTGTGATTGTGAAAATATTTGCACAGGTAGATTCTTTCTGGTGGTGAAGAAAAAACAAATGTGCCGTGGCATCATCACCTGAGCAAATATTTAACATATGAAAGAGCGAATAATCACATAGTATCTAATAGCTAGTGTAACGCAGCTTAAGTTATTAGCGTGAAATTACGCGGAGTGCAGAGAGCATTTTCAGCGGATATATTCCCCAAATTCGCTTCAGGTCTTCCAGCGATGCTTGGAGCCTTCTGCCCGTGGCGTCTGTTGCCTCCCGGCCGAAGAGGGGCGCCCCCTCCCACATCACGTCGGCCGCCTCAAGCCGGGCTGTTTGGCCCTCAGGCTTTGTGATCCAACGCCTTTTTTTAGCAGGTGTTATAGCATTCCGCACGCGTGTGCACATAGCAATGAACGCCTTTACACGCAGGAGAAGAAGTGCGCGCCGCGTGCATAGGGTTCGCCTGACTTCATGAATGCAAAACTTAACATACACAACATTTCGTCATTCCAAAGGGATGGATTACGTCTCTCTTGGATGTATCAGTCTTAGATAACTCTAGCGCCGTCTAACCCAGCCAGAACGCTATTATTTTATGTTATCTGACTTCCGAATCGGTGACCACAATCGCATCATTTGCCCGGAGCCCGAGGTTGGGCAAGCAAACTACGCTTCAAGTCACGTAATTCGGGGGAAGTGTACGCGCCAGCTATTTCCTTTAGCAGCCACAAGTACCGGAAACAACGTGAGCGACTTAAGAGCGTATTAAGTGATTGTATGACGGTTTTGGTGGATCTAATGGCTACCGACTGCGGAATGATCAACAAACGCGAGACTGTACAAACAGGTTAAGCTCATATCAGTTCAGAATATTGTTCACTGGCTAGGTAGTATGAGAGATTCAGTGGCGCAACAATTTTTAGGTTAGCAACAATTTTTGAGCTAGAATACGTTGAATTAATCCTTCAGATGTGATAGGTATCCATTGAGGACAATAACTTTATTCTGTAATTACGTAAGCTTAGAACCTTGAGTAAGATTCCTCATTTCATAGTAATCAACAGTGTTAACTTGGGTATGGTAACTTGCTTAGTAATACTGATATACAAGAAGGTTCAGGGGTGACGTGTGAATGTAGTATACATTACCTTGGGTACTCCAGCAGTAGAAGTAAACAGTTTACTGAGCTGCTAATGCGTGGGGGTGAGTTGTGTGTGTGTGTGGTTATATATTACGTAGTTTAAATAGCGCCGGCATTAGCAAGCGAATACTAATGCTTCGACGTCCAACTTTGTTTAGGAGGAGATCTACGTGTATGCGTATGTGAATCTTAATGAGGAGAGATGGAGAACACCTACCTATATATGTTTGACTGTGTGTTTGCATGAACGTGTTTCTTGTGATTTTCTGCTCATAAATATTCGCCATTTCCCGCGTTAGCGAGGTAGCGTTAAGAACAGAGGACTGAGCCGTAGAGGGAAAATCCTCACTTGGCCCCCTTCTCTGTTCCTTCTTTTGGAAAAGTAAAACTGAAGGGGAGGATTTCTAGTACCCCGCTCCCTCCCCTATTAGTCTCCTTTTACGACAGGCAGGGAATACGTGGGAAGTATTGTTTCTCCTCTGTATATATTCCATGTACCCAGAAATACACAGTTGATGACCTTTAATCACAAGATCACAGATACTCCGTTGTGTCTAATTTTCATCTTAAATCGAGGAGCTCAGACGAAAAACATGGAGGCACACTTACCCAAAAAATTTCAGCAACTTCATCGTCTTCAGGACTCAATGGTTGAGACGCGAGAGTTCGACGCACGCAGATGCAAGACCTAACCTAACCTAACCTTCAAAGCGTTAACTAGTTTCTTGCGGAACCTTTTCATAGAAAATCTTTACCAAAATTTGAACTTGTCCTTTATGCAACAGCACAGAGGGACAGGAAACTCGGTGAGTGGCGATGGGGAGTAGTAACTAGAGAAGAGTTGGGACACCATAAGAAGGTGGGCGTTCTGGCTAGCTCCCGCGCCACACTGGCAGACCCACGGACGGATCCTGACGACAATAGGTCGGAGCGTCTTCCGTGCGGCCGCGAGCGATCCCTGTCCGCGACTGACTCCCGGCATAGCGGAAGGCACAGCACGTGCTGGAGGGAAGTGGTGGTGGTGCCTTAGCTACGCGTGGTACCGGCCGCCATCTCCTGGCTTACAAAGCGTTTATATCCGGGTGCCCGGTGGGGGTTCCATTTGGCCCCCTGGCTGCCACTGTTGACCCAGTACCTGGGGCTGTACGCCAGCTCCCCTAGTGCTTATGGTTGTGAGCTAGGTTACAGACTTCAGTGAAATACAGCAATGATGCTAGTTTAATAGGTTTTTCTTTCATAGTGATGAATGAAAATTATGACGATGATGATTTTGCTTCCGGCCGGTGTTGCTATGGTTAATGTGTATGTGTGTATGTGATTAGATTTTTGTGCAATAAGGCATTTTCTTAAACAGTTTTAACACCACATTATAATGTTCCTCTCTTAATTTGTTCCTGTATTAGAATTTTTGTCTTTTCTAGTTCGTCCTTTAATGAGTGAACCCTTAAAAGCTGACTTATATCCATCTGAAAATCATTTAGAACCTTGGTTTCTTCTCTTCCAGTGCAGGGACTTCAGTAGCTACTGTTCCTTTCAGTAACCCCTCCTTTTTTTATTTCAGGTGCAATGTCTATTGCCCTCCATTGGACATTCTCCAGCAGATGTGGTTCTTAGAAGTGTGAGGCTGCCAAATTGAAAATGTGGTCTCTGATTTGAGATTTGATAAAAGCTGTAAGTATTTCATGTAGCACCTCAACAGTACTATCTATCTGTCTATCTCTGATGCCTGTTCTAATTGGAACTCCCTCAAAGGGGTGCCTACGGCAACAGAGTCTCCATAACTAAAGAACTCTAGTGGCACTTCTTAGCCTTTAGTGCCTCACCCTTAACAGGCCACTGACAGAGGGCAAGTCTAGCACAGTGTTTGCAGAGGCTCCTCCCTAATGTTTCTGTCTAATGCTCCTACCTAAATGTTCTTACCTACCACTTCTATCTATTGCTCCTATCATCTTGCCAACAGGCAGGGCTAGTGCATTGTGCTTACTGCAGGAAAATATAGAGTTATGAAGAATAAGCTGTGTGAGTTAAGTGTTGTCAAGTGTTACAATGACAAGGAGAGAGAGTATGTTTGTGGACAGAATGCCAGTAGTCCACGTGTTAGTGGGGCAGAAACAAAAGACAGCTACATTGGTCAGAGGAGTGCAACTTGACAATCACTAATGGCTCCCTAAGCAGATGTGACTAGCCCTCCTGATACCCAGATGGGTAGTACTAGTAATATACCTCCCCGGTCACTGGCTGCCTACCACCTACTATCTACTTCTCAACAATAAATTCAAAGGTAATTTTGACACTGACGAGTGGGCATAGATTACCTTCCTTTACAAATTTAAGTGGAGCATTTTTATTTAAACTAGGCACAAACTCAGTCTAAATACTTCTCACATGTATGTTCCTGTACTTTTCACTTCCTTTGATAGGTAGAGGGTTTGTCAGATCACAGGGTAGGAGTATGTAAGTTATCTATTTATTGTAAATAGTATAGGAATAGAATTGTGCATGAAAAAAAAAAGTTGGAATACGTGAAAATAAAAATGTAAAGCTTAGCTTCCAAAAGAAGTTAAATGAAAAGATGCCAGGATACAAAACAGTAACAAGGCGATGCTGAAATAATATGAAGGTTGTTTACAATTCCAGTATCAGAGGCTGCCATGGAGCTGGTGAAGGAGAAAGTAATTTGGGAAAAAACTCTGACAGAAAATGGCAATGAGAAAAGCGCTAAGAGTGTTGAAGACAGAGTCCTGAACAGAGAAGTTTAAAAAGGTTGTTATATAAGATTAAAGAGAATGCCAATTAGAATCTCAGTTGAAGACTCAATGAGAATTTACAGAGAAATACTAACTATTCTGGAGGGATGTAGGAAAAAAATGAAGTTATAGCCAGCCTGAGAGAAAGCTTGTAATTAAACAAATGAATTGGTTTTACCAGACTCTACCAGCGAGCAGTTACTCCAGGAAGATATCATCTTCAGCAAGGCCATGTCATTATCAATGGAAGAAAAGGAATACTGTCACTTTCAGGAACTCTCACGAAGAATGTTCTTTTTTCTGCTAGTGCATGTAATACAGCCTTGAAGCTGAAGAAGCCTCATAAAGATATGAAAGCAAAAACAGGGAAAGGGGGTGTAGAGGTGGACTGCGGTGGTGAGGTACAGTGGCTGGTGAGAAGCCTATTTTTAAATGATAACTGCATTATTTGCTAGGGGAGGAGTTGCAGGAGGTTGTAAGTGTATCTTATGATGTGTGTATATGTTGGCAATTGAAGGTAAATGTGAGTAAAACATAAGTAATGTTGTTTGAAAGGAAACAAAGTGAAAGTATAGATTTTGCACAACCCTATACAATGAAAGAGGAGAGTGTATCAAACTGTGTTTTAGATATGGTGGTAGAAAGACTGGAAGAGGTGAAGTTTAGTGTTTAGAAGCTACCTTGGTTAAGTTTAGTGAGATGGAAGAAAAGATAAGGGAGAGAGCAGCACAGGGTAGAAAAGTCATTGGATCCCTTAATAGAATAATGAAGGGGGGGAAGGTGTAAGTATGAAAGTGAAGAAAGGATTAAGAGACAGCATAGTCCTGACTCTGACCCTGACTCATGGAAATGAGCTGTCTAAGATGAGCGTGTGATATGGCTAGATGGAGTGAAAAAAGAAATGAAGTGGTGTATGAGATGTGGTATGGCAGGGAATGCAAAGGGAATGAATTGTGGAGTGGCAGAGTGGGCAAAATGTAGTACTTTAAGGTGGTTTGGACATGTGGAAAGATGGCAAGATGAGAAATTTACAAGGAGTAAGATATTACAATTAAGGGGTTGGAGTTAGAGGAAGACCACCTTTGACGAGGGGAAACTGAGTGGTAGAATACTGGAGGGAGTAAATAGTAGAAGAACGTGTGGAATGGTGTATACAAGGGAAGCGTGTAAGAACAGGTATAAGTGGAGACTCTTTTGCCATGGCCACCCTCTTGATGGAAGTTTCAAGAGGGAACAGACATCTGAGAAATAGATAGATAGACAGTTATAATGATGTCTAAAACTTAATAAGTCTTACTCACATATACACCAATGCAAATTCTGTAAAAAACATTGAAACAAAATTTTTTGCCAAAGCATACTGTTTCAAGATGGCTGGAAGGCCTGCATAGCAATTGGAAATAATTCTGCATAGCTGTTCTCTTTGGGTGGTTATGTTATCAGGAAACAGCACAGTTTTGGTTAACAGCTTTGATCCTAACTTAAGCTGGGCAATTTAAAATGCATAATTTTTCACTGGACCTCAAGTGTCCCAAGCTGATCATTTCAAAACTGATATCTTCAATACTGACCCTGTATCTTTACACACCAGGTAATGACTTCCTGGATTCTCACAATATCATCATGTGAACTATATGGCATCATCATTCAGGCACTTGGTACAGAGAGTGTGTGTGTGTGTGTGTGTATTCTTAGCTTGCATGCATATTTAATAGTAATTTGGAAAAAAGTATTCAAGTAATGAAATATAGCATGTTACAATAACTTTAGCTTGATAAGCTTGCATACCAGTAGGTAGTAGTTGATAGGCAGCCAACAACCAGGGAAGTATATTGCCAGTGCTACACGCCTGGGTATCAGGAGGGTTTATGATGGCTGCATAGCAAGCCAGCACCTCAGGGGTTGTTGAGTTGCACTCCTCTGGCCCAGAGAGCCACCTTTCCTTTCTGCCTCACCCATACGTGAACAACTGGCATTCAGTCCACAAACATACAATCTCGCCTTGTCATACATAACAATTGACAACCCTAGCTCACTCAGCTCATTCTTCGTAACTCTAGATTTACCTATGGTGAGCACTATGTGCTTGCCCTGCCTTTTGGCAAAATGGTAGGAGCAACAGACAGAAGTTGTAGATAGGAACATTTAAGTAAGAGTATTAGGTAGAAGTAGTCAGTAGGAACATTGGGTAGGAGCCTATGCAAATACTGCACTAGAATTGCTCTCTCTGCCAGTAGCCTGTTAAGGGTGATACACTTAGGATAAGAAGCGGTGCTGGATTTCTCTAGTTATAGAAACTCTATTGCAGTGGCCAACCCCTTGAGGGAGTTCCAGTTGGACCAGGAGTCAAATTGGAATCTATCTTTGTTAACTGCACTCTCCATTTTCCTCAAGCAGTTATCAAAACAGGTTTAAATACTTTCTGGAAATCTAACCAATCCCAGCAGGTTGTTAATTTTACCTTGTCACCCTCAAGTGGTTACAAAATAGGTGGAGTAAAAGGTATGTAGTATAAAAATATCCAAAATTTATATTCATCAAGTCTGCTTATCATATACAAATCAAATGATACAGTATAGAGAGTCTTCAGACTGTCCTTTTTAACCATGTCTCAAATAATTTTGCATGTTTCTGTAACTAATTTAGGTACAAAAAATATATCGACATCAAATATAATATTGTCACACAAACTCTTCCTTTGAATATAAAACATCAGTATAATATTGAGCTTGGCTAATAGTATCTAATAAAACTACATAATTATCTACAATAATTTCTGAAAGAAATTTTTGTACTAGATCATACTTTAGCTCCTCCGAGGTAAGGAACTTCACAAAACAAGTTGCTTATGTATTTCTTGAATATGTCATTCAGTATCCAGAGTCCTGAACTTTTATATATGTAAACAGGAAACAGTTGGTGGTAATTTTTAAGTGTTTCCCTTCAAAAATCAAATGTATTTATCAAGTATATGTTGAGTGTCCATGTGAATATAACAAATATAAGAAAAATTTGTGTTCACAATATGGTTATCCTGACTGGTCAAACATATGTATAAGTTACACAAGTATATTCTGGTAGTGTTGTATCAACAGCAATCCAATGAAAGCACATATACACGGAAGGCTGAAATGTACAGACACTACTAAAGCTTTTAAAAGACTGAAAAGAAAAATGAGCTATTAAGAGCAGCAAAGTTTGTTACAAAAAGTGTTGGTGAATTATAGGTCTGTAAGAGAATAATAGTCAGTAAAGCACATTTGGCTGAACTGAATTTTCTATGAAGTAGCTTGGTTGTCTGAAAAATAATGAGTCTGAGGAAAGGTATTAAAGCAATGTGGAAAAAGTAGCTTTGATGAAAATAAGGTAAAATCAGTACCATTCAAAAATCAACCTTAATTCAGCACAGGAGGCACAATAAAATTTCAGTGTCATGACTAGGATTAGAGAGCATATATTAAACTTTATGTGCATATATGAATTTTTACATTTTTGTAAGTTCACACCAGAGGAAGAAACTGAAAATATAAACCGTCAAAAATATTCATACTTCTTGTTTCTGGACAATGAAGCTCTCTACAGCTGCAAAATTAGCACAACAGCAGCACAATAAGCACAACAGCAGCACAATAAGCACAACAGCAGCACAGTAAGCACAACAGCTGCACAATACACTATATATACACAGTATATTAATATACTTAAAAGCTATGACTGATGATGTAGTAATGAAAAAATTACATATGAAGAGTAATGGTCTACCTTCCAAAGTTTGTTGCACCATGAATATAACACACTACTCATAGCAGACAAAACCAGTAATTTCATTTCTATCCCTCTGTGGCTGCTGATAAATAAAAACCAATGTCAAAGCAGTATCTTTTAAATGATAATCTCTCAGCATTTATGGAGGCTAAAAAACTTCCTGTTATCTCTGGCAGCATAACTCAAGTTTAATACTGAGCTCAGAGTAATGAAATCAATACTACTGTAAAACATCTTGCTTATCAGAATATCATTAAAATGCCCAAATATAAATCTAACACTAGGGATTTAAGAACTCTGACTTCCATACCTCTCATACTGTATTCCTGAAACATCATACATCTAAATTGCTAGACAACCAACGCCTTGGTCATAATTTCTTCAACTAGAACCTAGCACTACTACATATAACAAACTTATCATTTGTAAGAAATTTCATATCACCTTGCATATTAAACTGCTTATTACAAAAAGTTAGTGAATGCATTTAATTAGAATCTGTAAGTACAGAAATAATCATCTACTTGCTGGTTTGGTGATGGTGTAACTTGACAAAATACAAACTACAAAAATTCATGCTAACTTACCCATAGCATGATAGTTGATGTAAGTTATTCAGTTTTTTTCCAGAATAAAAAAGTCCCTGTCCACACATTTATTACAACCTTTCTTTCATTATTTTTCTCATCTCAGGCTCTGGTAAGAATACTATTGACACTCATTGATGCATTTAAGTATGTGGTACTTCTGATTACCTATAGAAGGCAACGCCTTAAGTATGTATTACTACTGATTATCTATTAAAGGCAACACCTTTTACAGCAGAATTCTAAAAATGACGTAATAATAATGCCTTTAGTATTTATTTATACAATTTTGCCCTCTTTCTTTCTCAAGAATATGGCACCCAACTATAAAGCACGGTATAGTACATAACATTATTACTGCTATTGTTGCGTTTCCACTCTGCTTCACAGCTATTACTTAAAGCTGGATGTTTACAAACATTTAAATTCTCTCTGGTCACTTAGCATACATGCTTAGGAAACTCCCATCTCAACAACCATTTCTCCTTCTATTCAAAAGAACCATTTGATTCAAATCATATGTTTCAATGAATAGTCATTACCACTTTCTCAATCTACCCTTGTTAGAGCATATGGTTCCTATCTGCCATAACCCTGGTCTGATCCATTTTCAATGATTCTGATAAAAAAAGATCCCAGATGGAGCAGTCCAGTATACTTTTAGTAAACTAGAAATGACCACACTCAAAATAAAAAGCAATACCTATACTAAAACTGTGTTCATAAGTACAAACACAGATAAATAATATGAACTTTATGTCATGAAAGTATATTAAAAAGAACTCTAAAACAGATTAAAAAATTTGAAATATATAAGAAGCAAAAACGTTTTGGCAATGGCTTTACATCTTTTACAAAAATACCCGAGATAAAAACTTTTCCTCCTGATAACAAGCAAGTAGCTTAATTGTCATCACTTTCATTTTGAGCTTGCTGTCTCTTAATGGGTAGAGAAATTAACAAGTAATAAACAATGGTTATTCAAAAACTACAAGGAATACTAGAAAGAGAAATCAATGGCTACCATTCCCAGGTTCTCATCACCTTAAATCAAAACAGCCAACTGCCCTATCAGATTATTACTTCTACTTGGTGTTAAATATTTTTGCAGAAATTATACATTTGTATACCATTATTTGTATTATTCTCAAGAAATACCGATTCTTGCTTTTCTAAAAGTCCACCTAATATGTCATTTATAAGACCAAAGCTAAGCACAGTAAAAATTGTACCAGACAACTTAATGTCTGGCTTAATATTTTATGACAATGTGATAACTATCCATCAAAACAATCATGAGACTTATATTGCAGCCTACAGCCTCATCCAAGTTTTGTGCTTCACAAAGGAAAAATGCATAACTTTCTAACTAAAAAACAATAGGGATCATCAGCATAATCATTCAATTAAAATGGATCACATGAGCCCTTTGTTCACTGTAAGATTCACAAACTTTATCTATATATGTGATCTTACAGTTACAACAGCACCACTTTAGTGTACTGCAGCAAGCTACATTTTTACATGTACAAGGTTTGCTATGCACAGATCAGATTAAATACTGTAAGCATGTTAAACATATATAAGTGTACCACTATGTTTTTCATAAATGCTTGGTTTGGTCTTTAAAGATTTCACTTTTAATTTTTTTTGAAGAAAAAACTGTCATCCCACCAAACATACACCTGACTGACAGCACTCTCCTCAGATCCATGAGTTAACACTTACTCATCTGCTTACAAAAATCACTGATTATTCTAAAACGAGCATAATTACAATTGTACTACAATCAGAGCTCACAAACCTTGACTGTACAAATGTTCTCAAGTGAATAGATAATACCCTTATGACTGAATCTTATATTATCTTACAAATCAAAGAGCAATATGTCACTTGAAATTCTTAATCTCAAGCTCTACAAGATCTAAAACTATAGATAATGAATGCTGATCTCATTTTCTACAGTTCCCCTTCATATTCAAAAATCATTTTAAAAGAATATACTTCCAAAAGTAGAAAACCTTATTCCCTATCACTGAATGAAAAAGATTTAATCCACATGCACTCTCATTCATAAATATATTATCCATGTTCAACAACGTACTCACTAAAGCCCTTTACATGATCAAAAGGGCTACACGTGGTAAGAAAACTGCCGTAAGGATAGAGCTGATAAGGTTTACAGCATGATTGTCCAAGATGTGAGAACCACAGATTGGTATTATGCCTTCACCTGGACGTTCTACTATTTTTCCATCTGAATCCATGCCTGAAAAGAAAAAAATCAGAATCACATATTAGCATAACCTCTCAAATTCAGCAGTCCAAAAAGTTCCACCTGAAAACCAATTTTCTGAAAATTTTACATTTAAAATATGCTTTAGTAAAATCTAAGAATTCTATGAAATACCAAGATTCCTATTTAAAGTAGATCTAGTGTGACTTGCACATCCCCAAATATCTTACTTCTCTCATAGTTCCAACTGTCTAATGGATTTAACCTTACCTCTTTTCATATCTCCAACTATACTATAAACTTCATCTACCATTCTGCTTTAAAGTGGTATTATGTACCTATTCCAATAAAAAAATGCCTTCATAGTAAGTAGAAAAATGAGCAGGACAAAACAAATAGAAAACTTACCAATCTGCCATGTTAGGCTCATCATCAGATAAGCATACAACCTATGGTATCATGATAGCCACAATAAGGAATTTTTTTCCTAATTCTCATTGGCAGCACACAGATCGAAGATTTTCCCCTTTATTGTGGTGATTCAGATATATTTGTAAGAGGTTTATAGGTAATATAGCAAAAAATAGAAGCAAAAATACAGAAACCACATAAAATATCTCCAACTTGGTATATTATTGCAGCTCAATAGCAAACCACTAACCATATTTCACGAAGAAAAAGTGAAAGCAGTCTCACTTCATGATTATAAAGGCTAGAATACAATTCTTTGAACCACATAAGGTATGCATTGAGAGTGTTATGCTGTTTCTTAAGCTTTTGTATGAGATATCATCCAAACAGCATCCATGGTGGACCCTAAATCCCTTGGATATTCTCAATAACTACTTTCATTCATACATATACGATTATGATGACATTTGCAAATCTTAAAACCAAATAATAGAAAATTAGTGTATAACAAATGATTAATTCATCTTGACCATTTTCCAAACTGTCTTGTCAATCTTAACAAGCATGCACATTTTTCAAACTGTCCCACTGACCTGAGAACTGCATGGTAGCCCCAAGCAATGAATCGATAACACTACCCAACAGCCCCCCAGCCGCTCCAACAAAAATAACAGGCCACTGAGGAGGTGCAGAGATCATGACAGGGTCAGACACAAACATCAGAAGTGTAAAATAGTGTCCAAGACCCACCAACAGTCCTCCCAGAAAGCTTACAAGCAGACCCGCTAAGCTAATGCCACCATTTGTACCTTAAAAAAGGGAAGAAAAATTCACTTAAAACTATGTTCAGTAATATCATTTATATTTGATATTTCACACAATCATTTGCATCTAAGTCTAAAATCAACAAGTACGATATTGCAGTAATGCCCATTCATAGGCTTGGACCACATGGTTACATTTCCTCACCACACAACATACCTCGTGGTACAGGTTGCAAGGAGGTGATGAGCACAGGCTCACCAGAACTGAAAACTGTTCCAAGCTCAGAGGCCCAAGTATCCCCATTGCAGCATGATAAAGCTCCTGTCAGAATATAACCACCATATTTGTACATGTCTCACTTCATATTTAAATAGCTTACCTCAACATAATTTCAAATTTATATAGTATTACAGTATGTCCACATAACTACATCATGATGGCTTTGTTCAGCAACAAAGCAGAATGGATCAAGTAAAACCTCCTCTACCCAGCAAGATTTCAACAAATCTTAAAACATTTCTTCCACTCAGTCATCCTCTCAAACAGGAGCTCTTTCTATCAGTTTCTTGTATTTTATCAACTGTCTCCTAATGATGCTGTTCACTTCACTCAGAAAATACTTTATGTTATTTTCTCATAAATTCATACAATGTCCATACTTTATCAATAACTCTATTAGGAGTTACTGGACTCTGCCCAATGTAGTTTCTGAAGGGGTAAAACATCACTCTCAGCTTGGCTGCATCATTATCAATGGATGAAAAGGAATAAAATCAAGTTGAGGAACTTTTCACTCCAAAGGGACCCATAATATCCCTGCTCATAACTGGAGCACAACCTCAAAACTACAGGAGCTCAATAAAAGGGGATGTATAATTAAACTGATCTGGGTTATATCAGATCTAGCTCTGAAATCCTAATTCCAACATCTATTAACTCTTTAAGGTCTAAAACTGCTTCAGAGAAAATCCTTCTCATTTGCTTAAACCCTAACAAACATTCTGCTGTTACATACCAGCATTTCATAAGTATAATCTAGGCTCAGCTATTAAAAATAGACCATCACAACCTCTGATGACTCTTTCTATTCTGCATTTCACCTCTCTCACAATGTTTTTACTTCCATTCTACCACTCTTACAGAAAAATTTATCCACATATCTACAATGACAACTTAAACTCTTGTCCATCTAGCCTCATTTTTAACACCTTATCTCTTTTGCTCAATACAAACACATTATTTTTACATTTAACTAGTTTAAGAAGACCAAATCATAAAATTTCTGAAAACATCAAGCTACAGTTCTTGAGTTTGTGTTAAGTTGAATCACACTATGTGCTCCCAAACTCCTTAGACATTCTGCTTAGAAGCAGCCTAACAAGCCATTAATAGCTTCAATTTCCAACTTTAACAGTCTCTTACTCCTTTCTACAACATTTTCTCCTTTCCTTGAGTTACTGATATATCTAATTCTCCTGATATTCATGAAAATATGCTGCTTAAGTGGCCACCTATATGACATCGTGCTCTCATTTTACATCTGCTAATTGTTAATACTGCCTTACTTTCTTTTAGGTCACAAAATCATCTCTCTCCAGCTTGCTGAAAACCAGAGGTGATAAAAAAATAATTTTATGCCCCTATCTACTTCCCAGTTACTACAAATTTAAGTCTTTTGCCTAACTCCATGTCAACTATCAAACATCTTAATCACTGGAGAATAATTTAAATCCCAATATGCCATTCATCTCATCTGCTATTTGTATTCCAGGCATCACTGACACTTTGTTTAACTACTATCTGTGGGAAGCACTCTTGCACTGAAAGAAATTCTTTCTTAAGTAAAACAGGAAACAAGGATCAGTCTACTAGCTCAGTAAGAAATCAAACCATTTAAAGTTTAAAAGAGGGCTTCTAAACCTTGCAATGGAGCAAAGCTGGCAAGAAATCCCACACTGAAAAAAAGGGAAAAAAGACAAGCAATCTAAAAGACGGAAGAAATAAAGAGCTGTTCTATTTCATCTACAGTATTTCACATTCCATTTTTATCTTTTTCATCCTTTTTGCAAGAACAATACAGAATTTGCACTCAAATCTCATTCATCTTTGCAAACACATTCTTCATTCAAACATTCATTTCTTATTTACTTTAACTTGTAAACTCCAACACTCTTCTCTAACTCTCTAATCTCAAGATGATTTCCAACAGCAAAGCATTTAGGAAACCCAGAATATAGTGATCTACATGATAAATTGTCCTTACAACTAAGTGATGCAGTACACATACCTAGAACTGCTAAGCTGAGCCATGAACAGCGGTAGTTGTACACCATGTCAACTGGATGTTCTCCACACCCACAATCCATCATATAGAACCAAGATAACAAGCTGGCCATTCCGCCATTGCACACTACTTGTACCCAATTGCGTTCACCTCCTAAAAATAAACGTAAATCGTGATTACAGTTAACTTCATCACATTCTACTACAGCATACAAATAAAAGTAAAGCATTATCATTAACTATCAAATCCCAACTTGAAAACACATAAATTCTTTCAATAATTCTAATTTCTACAGTTACATTAAGTAAGCATTTACCTACTTACCCTCCTTAAAGTCTTCTTCGAGCTTCCTCTTCTTACTGGACCTAAATTTCGTTGCTTTTGAGGATGACACAAAGAACACCAGAAGATTGACAAAGAAGACATAGCTCCCCAATGTCAGAAGAAAGCCTACAACCAGACCTATGGGTAACAGCAACAAAATGGTATCATGTCTATTCTTGCATACCTAGCCATGCAAAGTATAATGTACAAATTATATGAAACAATCTAAATTTACTGAGACCATACCATAAATTTGGCTGTCCTGAAGTTAGCAAAGTCTCTAAACTCTCTAATATTAACGTTTTTCAGTATACTTATTACTAACATATTATCAAACCAAAACTTCCATCTGAGTGACTCATAACTTGTATCTATGTAGAATATCATACAAGGATAGGTTTCCAAATCTTTACAGCAACTCAATTAAAAATCTATAAATCTATTCTTAGCAACAAAAACTTTGTATTAATATGCAGTTTAAAATCTTAGCAAGAAGAAAAAGTACACCTAAAGTCAAAATTTGTATTATGTGTCTTCTGGAAAGAGCATGGAAAATGCTGCAAATGCTATGATTCTAAAATCTAAATGATTAGCAGAGTCACATTCTCTGAAATTATATCACTAGCCAGATTATACTCACTAAGTCTGTAAGGCTGGCAAGTACGAAATACTTATTCATCGAAAGAAGAGAGCTGAGAAATAAGAAAAACTTGATATTTCATTAAACTCAAATTATGTCTTCTTTTTTCTTTGAAGAAATGACCTCCATTCCAAACTTAAAAATGCTAGGTTTTCTGGATGTAATTACAGCTAGATATTTATTACTTACCACTCATGGCACCACTGAAGGAGAGTGAATGACGGCGTAGACCCCACCAAGCCACAATGATGGGAAATAATGTTGCACCCAGCCATCGAGCAGGTTCTACCACCTCAACTGGAAAACATAACAAATACTAACATTGATATGCAATAATCATAAAAATAATCACGCATAAATATCACTGTGATAGATGTTTTACAGATGTGCAAATGGGTAACAAAGTACATTTTAATAAGATATATGCAACATATACTGTGCACATACAATTCATTCAATTTTTCTGATTGCAATAAATTTGTAACAAAATGTCTGCTTTCCTTAGCTGACATCACTATATAATCATATTATCCAATGACTTGAAAATAAGTTAATATCAACCATTCTGATAGAACAAAGTATAGCTAACCCAAGGCCTTAGGATAATGACCATAACTAACTTAATATACTTTGGGTTAATTTTGGGAGCCATTCCCCACCACCACAACTTAGTCAGTGATACCACAATAATATATTACATTAGATCTTTGGGTAGAGCCTTATACAGTATATTACCCCTTCATGGTATCTATTACCTACACACCTCAATAGCATAATTAAAGACAAAAGAAGGCTACCAAGAAAGTTACACTCTTAAGCAACCTTTATAAAAAAAACTCACAGAGTATGAATCAGAAACCCATTACAGCCAAACAGATAATACGATGGAAGAATCTTGCAACATCAAAATAATGGGATGTTAACTGAAATGAACACAAATTAACAAAAGATTTCTAAGATGCCAAACCAATACTCAACACAATTACTAAAGTTTTGCAAAGTGATATTGCCACTGCCCTAGTAACAGAGTAAAATGGGCTTGCATTACAAGAAAGAGAATCATTATAATGTTCAAAAAAAAAAATAGGATACTGTACATCAAACATCTGACTCAGGGAAATGAGAAGATTAGCAAGATGTGGGAACCTGGATACATTAAAAATAAGTGACTCCAGTACATATGAGTATAAATGTGATGATGGAGTGATCACAAGATAGAAAATTGAAATTACATGTACTTTTAAACTGAGTAATTCAGCTCTAAATTTAAGAAAGCATGGAAGCATTCAAAAACATGATAAACAAAATGAAAAGTCACATAAAAATTAGCAAAATAATATTTGGAATCAGTTAAATCACTACAGATTAGTGATCACTGCGTAAGATTTAAGGAAGCATCTTTGACATTCAAATAAATCCCCTGCTGTACTAGCATAATCACTTACAGCAGCAAATCCAGCGCACCATATTTATCTAAATGTCTTCATATCATTGCTTTCCCTCCTAAATACAAGAAAAGCCTCTTATGTACTGAATGGATAAAATTCTTTAGGTAAGAAAGACTCTTAACACTGCATCATTTCCACCTACTTCTTTTATACATTCATATTGCTATTTTCCCCAGTAGTTTACACTGCAACTACTTCTGCTCATCATTTCTTTTAGCAATATCATATCTGTGCATCCCATATCTCTTGGATGATTGAATAATACAGCAAGATAGTTTACCCATTCCTTACACCAAGCCACTTTTGTGTCCGGACATAGAACAGTGCACCAGGCCATATTTGTGTCTATAAATCTCTGTGCCCTTATTTGAATCCCCGGCTTATTTTATGATTCCATATCTCCTCCATATATATGTCACTAGCATCCTAACAACATGCCTGGAAAATACATCATGCATCATGGTCACCCATAAATTCTGAAAGAGAGTAATTGCTATCATGGGGAAGAAGCTAGCTTTAAACACTTTATGTAATGTAGTCATCTTATGATTAAAGAAACTGTTGTCCATGTAAATGATATGTATACATGTAAATCATGAATACAAATTTAAAAAAAATATTTATGAGTGTTTGAATGGACATATACCACTGCTGGTAAAGTATATGTGCTGGTATGCATTTACAATGAATGTAAAGAATGCCCAGCAACTGACAGTATGGAAAAAAATCATATTTCAGAAATACTGAATATGAGGTAAATTTTGCTGTTAAGGTATATTAACTGAGGCTTTCACAATTTTTTGCTGATTCAACTATTATGTTAAGCTCATATATTCTCTTATATTCAGGTAATTTATCTGTATATAGATGCATGTGTTCTAGCTTTGGGATCTTTATCATAACCGGTATAAAAATAAGCAACTTTAGTAAGAGGCTTTTTCATTAGCAATACTATTCTGTATCATTGATGATTACCTAGTCACAAGGAGGATTATGAAGAAGAGAAAACTGAATATTACAATCCAAAATAATTTTCATTTTAGTGTTAATAACAAAATGTGCAGTCTAGTTTTGGATAATTTCCTTATTTCAGAGAAGCACCTTTGCTTAGGTATCTGCTGGATGGCACCATGCATCATAACATTTGAGATGTAAACAATTGATGAAGGGCATTACTCATAAATGCAATGCCCAAGCAGATTATTTTTGGGACACTAATGGCATCCCTCCTATTACTCCCATAAATTACCATGGCATACCAACATGTCCCAGCCTGCAATCAAGGACAAAAATGGCAAAAATTAAATATGTCACATTCTATCTGAAAAGTACCAAAAGGCATTCATTGTCATGTAAACTACTCTTTCATTAGAAGAAAACTTCAGTGAAGCAGTACATACCTATGTTTACATTTCACACCTTTTAATGCATGGTGTCGTCCAATGGATACCCAAACAATGGTGCGTCTCCTCCAAAACTAGGCAAATTAGCCAAATCTAGACAGAATTTTTCATCATTAGAGCCAAATCTAAATTTGCATATCAGATTAGTTTTAAAAATTTTATGTACAATGTTATCTAGCCCTACATTTTTCCTCTCCTTAATAACCTTGCTAGCTGCCTGTTTGTTACTGAACGACAAGAAAATCTAGCACTAATGAAAAACCACATACTTAGGTCCTTGCTGCAGCCAAACGATGATTCTGTGAAAGAAGACTGTGGATCTCAATGCTAGAATACCAAGCTTCACTGCCCTCCCTACTACCGAAATATTTACTGTAGAATGAAATTCATTAACCAACAACATGCTCCTCCTGTATTACTACTTTCTCCATAAAAACAATACCATTGCAAATCAGTCAATGACATCCTAAAGTTAGTTTACAGTGCCCTTGAAAAAAACCCTTACAAGTAAATCTTGCCAGACTATATACACAGGTAAAAGGAACAAAGGTGTCCATAGCTTGTTTCAATTTCAAAATGGGTAGAGGTACATCCATGAGAGTTATAAACATTGATGACAGCAATAAACTTCACACCCCAGGTGATGATATGAATATTCACATCACATTAAAGTTTACAGGAAAGAGCAATCATTCTCGCTAAAGGATCCTGATCAAGAATGAGCTGTAGGAATTATCTAGTTACCTTCACCTTAAACACGACTCGTGCGTCTGGCAGCGGTGACCACCAGCTGTGGTGTGGGGTCCATATGATTATGCAAATATTCCTTACCTTAAGGTTCCCACAGATGGGAAACTCGATTAAATTCATGGATCTGCATGTACTATCATACACCTCACAGTAAAACTTATAAAACTGTTAAATATCATCACGGATTTCTTTGTGCTTAAAGGTACACAAGGTGCATTACATTACCTGGAAAATCCTCAACGTGACCGCAGTCAAATCCCTCTCTACATACCTCCTACGGCAGTCGACAGGAAGACATTCGTGAGCCATAGTATGCTGGACACTGGCAGGGTGATTAGAAGCAGAAGTAAGAATTCCCGCCTCATGTTGGAACGTTTCTCAACTGATAGCCAGTTTACATCCAATACCCAGAGCGTCAGGCCAGCCACTGCCGTCTAAAGCCAACACTCCTACATCGAGACTCGACTGAGACAACTCACCCACTGCTAGGTGGGTGGGTGAGTCTCAAGGGTAACATGACTAGTGCCTCGAGGTGACTAACATAAAATTATCTGAATATACGTACATATGCTGATGTAACTTGGAAGCGATTACTTCCACACTGTCGTAAATATCTTGTGAGTGAAGACACCCTTTGGTCTTCCCGGTGGAGGGAGGATTTTTATTTCCCGATTGAATTAAATGGTTCAGGCAAAATTATGCCAGGATCACAGCCACATCAGGCGACAGGTGAAATAGTTGTAAGAATGAAATGTTCGTGGGTCCAACATTATCAACGTTTCATTAAAGTCTTTAGTGTATTCTGCTATATCTTTGGAAATGGTGTGGTGTATTCTACCGTATCTTTGGAAATTGTGTGGTGTATTCTGCTGTATCTTTGTAAATGGTGTGGTGTAATCTACTGTATCTTCAATGTATGATCTTGAAATCTACACTACATTAAAAAGAGAAGCATTTGCTCAATAGATTTCTCATTAGGCCAGTCTTGCTATCACAGACATCTATGAAAAAAATGCCACGATCTTGCCTAAAGTTTTTTGCTTGTACCGAACGGGAAAGGCATATAATGATTAAGTCTTCCATGAAAGGTAGTATGGTAGTCATCGGCCGCAAAATATGGAGGGTTTCATCCTCCTTACTTTTTTTGTGGAAGGAGTTCGCAATGACTTGTAGATATGCGATTTCTCAAACACTTTTTCAGCAAAAAGAAAAAAAATCGGATGAGTAGTCACGTATGGGTAAGATTAAAACTACTTAAGATGCTATCAGTTTGATCCTAAAGCCCTTCATTTTCTTGACGTTGAGATTTGTGAAATCGTTAGGCAAACACGAAACGCAGGTTACCTGCAAGAGTGGAGCAATGGATGGGTTATGCATGGATAAATTTGCTAGACGGGTGGATATAATACAGACATACTGGATACATATGATTTAATGATATGGGTAAAGCATCATTTCATACTTCTTTCAAAGTTGATGGAGATCCCTGAACTGTACAGGAATTAGACAGACCACTTCTGCAGAGACTCCGTCTTCTTCTTGCCTTTCCAGGGAAGCCCGTGATGGCTTGTGGCAAATGTTCTCTTTTGCTTGTATGGTTGTCACTGTTTTCAGGCGTTAATGCTGATCCTTTCATAAAAATAAGCGCTGCCTTATACAAATTTCATTTGAATATGAAGAAATCTTAGTAGAATTTTCACCACAAACCATGTGAGAAGACGGAAACAAGAGATTTGGACGGACACTGCGACACATGTAGTCCTTCTCTGAAGTCTGGTCTTGCTAAATATAAGGTAGTCATAGAAGACATTTACTCGTTTGAGGTCTGGATGTTAGTCTATTACGCTTCATTCATGGAGGATAAAAGGAAGTCTATAGCTAAAGCAAAGCAGAATAGATACAAAGCTGAGTGGTTGCCATTGCAATCATAATCCCCTCGTCATATTTCTCAGTATTGCTTCATTGGCAATCTTGCAGCAACTCCTCTCTTTTCAGTGTGGCTCCGCTATTTTCCTTACCCTAGATATTAATTCCTTTACTTAATCTGTATGAGTTGAGGAGCTTCGACCGACGTTGTGCTAATCTACTGCTTAAATGTCGAAACTCGTGACGAGGCGCGCTCCTCCAAGTTGGGTGAGAGGGTACTTCCACAACACCCACCTGTGCCAGTGAAATTTCCTCCAGCATCAAACCAGACTAAGAGGGTGGTATTTAGATATGTAGACACACCAGTCACATCAAACAGGTAAAGTATACCCATTGAATTGTGATTTCTTTTCCCGACCTCACAAATGGGAACTTAAGGGTCTAATCTCGGAAAATCCAGATTAGACTTATTTTCCAACGTGTTACCAGAATTCCGCTTGATTTACTTGTGTTTTGCCACCTCTAGTGCCTTACTTCTTCCAACCATAACAGAAGCACCTTCTGGGAGCGCAATAGACGTTGAAATTTTGTCTGTCCGAATTATGTGCATTGGAAAGACAAACAGCAGAACTTGCCAAAGAGGGGGTGAAACTTCATGCAAATCAATGATGCGTGACTTTTACGAAGGAAAGCAGCATACGTTTTCTAGATATGAGTGTTTATGTGTAGCAATATCTGTTTTAATGACCAGTATAGAGTGAATTTTATGAGTGGGCTTAAAGACCTGAACTGTAATGAAGTTTCGTAATGGGCAATGGGAGGAACAAGCTTGTTAACAAAATTCATCTATGTAAAAGGTTGATTGCTTTTTTTAACAACATACATACGTGACATGTCTTTAAGAAAGGTTATTATTACGCCATCAGTTTGTCCTTAACTGCGAGGGTATTAAATATTGCACGCACTGAAGCTGATTCAGACACGAACCCAATGATGATTTCAGAATTTCCAACGTTCCATAAAGACTGAACTGAAGGTTGGAAAGGATATCTTTTTAATTTTCTTGGGATCACATTAGGGAAATCCAGTGTTACTTATTCTGCGTGTTCATTCTTTTTAATTCTGTAAAATATATATATTGTCAGACTAAGAGAGCTAAGCTTCAGGGAAAGACTGGAGGCTTTAAATGTACCCACATGAGAAGAGAGAAGACTGAGAAGTGACCTGATCACAACCTTTAAGTTTTTAAAAGAGATCTAAGAAGTGGACAGTTCTTTGAGTGATGTAGGGACAAGACAACTTGAGGACATAACATGAAGTAAAAAGTTTGTAAATAAGGGTGTAAAGAAATATAGTATATATTATGGGTGGTGGATGAATGGAACAGGCTGATTGGGGACATGGTTAATTGACACACCATACATAAATTCAAGACGTTGTATGATAGCAGAATGTTCAAAAGATGGGGCCTCCATGAGTGTAAAACTGCCTCCCAGTACAGTACAAATGGGTATTACTGCTTCAAAAAAAAATTGGTCCAAGAGTAATTATAAATCAAATAGATAAATATTAGCGAACACCGCTTACATGAGGCTACACCGCAAGTGAAAAGTTACCTGTAGTAAGGGTACATTAGCGTCAACAGATGAAAAGGAGTTCAATCTCGACAATGAATTTCTCAATGATTTACAAAGGTGTACACTGTTTGCCTGCTACTACTTATAGCACAGCCTTAAGAGCTGTAGAGATCCAATAGAAAGAATCTTGGGGTTGTATAATTAAATTATGCATAGGCCTACAGACGTACTTCAATTGTGCTCCTTGTCCAAAGTTGTTATTTACATAGGGTCCTGTCATGGTAGCTAATTGGGAAAGACCTGTGCCTTGCAAAACCACACTCCCATACTTTGCAACATAGCCCATCTGGCCTGCATTCAAATTTCACAGTCCAGGTGAACTTAATGCCCTCAAAATCATATACAGTACTCTATTTGTACTAAGCATACCTGTTTCTCTTGGACATTTAGAAATCTGAATATGGGATAATATTGAATAGGCATACCTGTTTTTCTTGGACATTTAGAAATCTGAGTATGGGATAAAATTGAGATGTCCACATAGGCCACTATACGTTATTCTTACCCCATACATATTTAGGCAAGTAGTGGGGAAAAATTCTAAAGTGTAAACTATAACAGTGTCAACTTGCTGAAAACTTGCTGAACTATGATGACAAGCTCAGTTAACAATACTTTAACTTTCTCATATTACTTATCAATTCATTTTAGGAGGTTGTTATAATCAAAACACAAAAGGTCTGTGTAATGAATTATATTCATCTTCAACCCAATTTTATAACAAAGCTGCTTAAGACTCTGTGACATCAAAATAATTCATGGACCTCAATAACAGAGACCTCAGTGCCATATAATGTTAAAACATACAAAGAAATAACACAACTTACCATTAAAAAGGCCGAACTAATTCTGTGCCTTGAAAAAAATTATTAAAAACCCATAGTGGTCGATCAGTTTGTATTTAACCCTACCATACAGGCTCAGCAATAAATAAATAATATATATATATATATATATATATATATATATATATATATATATATATATATATATATATATATGCCAGTGCATTACATTTCCCACTACATACAGATGATAAGAAAAGCTGGGTACATTATCGCCTGCACTAGCAAAATATTTTCTTAAAGAGACCAGATAATGCCAATAACAAAGTTCTTGAGAAATGAATATGTTTCATGTTGGCCTCCTTGATTGACTGCACAGATCAATCCTCTGAATGTGGATTTTATAAACCATTAACATTCATCAGTTAAGGGGGTAACATATGTTGGTCCCATAACTGAACACAGGTCATGACTGAAAAATTCTTCAGCATTGAACCACTCATCAGTGTCAACATCCTTACAGTGTAAAACAATGTGCTGTGTACTGACAGAAAATTCATTGGTGAAATCACTGTTATAGCAAAGAGAAATACAATATACAGTAACTCCTTTTTTCACCATAATTATGGTGAATGTTGTATGAAAGCACAAATTTAAGATACAAATAAAATATGCTAACACTTGGATGCCATTTAAAATTTAACTTTGAGATACTTCATTAGTTATACACATGCCAACCTAACTCAAAAGGAATGCACATACTCCCTTCTTGCCTCCACCCCAACATCTAAACATTGCCAAGCAAATACTGTATAATGATTCTAACTCTCTATCCTCTCACATTTATCCCAATAACTATGACCTGCCACATTTTGAAATACAGGTTCTTCACTTCCTCCAATAATTGTACATACTTTTCTTTGTTCCTTCTTTTTCTCTTTCATCAACTTTATATTTCAATTAAGGATCAGTCTTGATAAGGGCTTCTGTCTATAGCTGGAGCCTCCAACATTAAATATATATAATTATCATCCCTGGGGATAGGGGAGAAAGAATACTTCCCACGTATTCCCTGCATGTCGTAAAAGGCGACTAAAAGGGGAGGGA
>JAYMFT010309542.1:0-10138 GCA_038088735.1 Panulirus argus | reverse complement strand
CCCCTGCAGATACCACCATCATCATCTACCACCTTCTCAATTACCCATACAAACACCATCATCATCTGCCACCATTTATATTACTACTATAAACACCATCATCATCATCATCTACCACCATCTGTATTACCCCTGCAAACAACATCATCATCATCTGCCAGCATCTGTATTACGCTTACAGAAACCATCAACATCATATGCCACTATGTGTATTACCACTATAAACACCATCATCATCACCTGCCACCATCTGTATTACCCCTAAATACACCATCAACATCATCTGCCACCTTATCTATTACCCCTACAAACACCATCACCATCATCTGCCACCATCTGTATTACCTGTATAAACACAATCATCATAAACTGTCACCATCTGTATTACCACAAGAAACACCATCTCATCATCTGCCATCATTTGTATTATCCCTGCAAACGCCTTCATCATCATCTGCCACCATCTGTATTACCACTATAAACACCATCATCATAATCTGCCACCATCGGTATTACCCCTACACACATCATCATCATCATCATCTGCCATCATCTAGATCACTCCTACAAACACCATCATCATCTGCCATCATATGTATCACAGCTATAAACACCATCATCATCGTCAGCCACCATCTGTATTACCCTACAAACACCATCATCATCATTTGCCACTATCGGTATTACCCCTAAAAACACAATCATCCTCATATCCCACCATCTGTATCACCACTATTAAAACTATTATCATCATCTGCCTCAAACCGTATTACCCCTATAAAATACCGTCATCAGCATCATCTGCCACCATCTGTATTACCCTTACAAACACCATCATCATCATCTGCCACCATCTGTATTACCACTACAAACAACATCATCATCATCATCTACTACCATCTGTTTTACCACTATAAACACCATCATCATCTGCTACAATCTGTATTACCACTAAAAATACCATCATCATCATTTCCCACCATCTGTATTATCCCTACAAACACAATCATCATCATCTACTACCATCAGTTTTCCCAGTATAAACACCACCATCATCATCAACTGCCACCATCTGTATTACCACTATAAACACAATCATCATCATCTGCTACCATCTGGATTACCATTATAAACACCATCATGATCATATACACCATCAACATCATCTGCCACCTTATCTATTACCCCTACAAACACCATCACCATCATCTCCCACCATCAGTATTACCTGTATAAACACAATCGTCACAATCTGTCACCGTCTGTATTTCCACAACAAACACCATCATCATCATCTGCCACCACTTGTATACCCCTACAAACACCATCATCATCATCTGCCACCATCTGTATTACCACTATAAACACCATCATCATAATCTGTCACCATCGGTATTACCCCTACAAACACTATCATCATCATCTGCCACCATCTAGATCACCCCTACAAACACTATCATCATCATCATCTGCCACCATCTGTATTACCATCATAAACACTATCATCATCATCTGCAACCATCTGTATTACCCCTACAAACACCATCATCATCATCTGCAACCATATGTATCACAATTATAAACACCATCATCGTCAGTCACCATGTGTATTACCCTACAAACACCATCATCATCATCTGCCATCATCTGTATTACCCCTAAAAACACAATCATCCTCATATGCCACCATCTGTATTACCACTATTAAAACCATCATCATCATCTGCCTCAAACAGTATTAACCCTGCAAATACCATCATCATCATCATCTGCTACCATCTGTAATACCCCTACAAACAACATCATCCTCATCTGCTACTATCTGTTTTACCACTATGAACACCATCATCAACATCTGCCTCCATCTGTATTCCCACTATAAACACCATCATCATCTGCTACAATCTGTATTACCACTAAAAATACCATCATCATCATTTCCCACCATCTGTAATATCTCTACAAACATTATCATCATCTGCTACCATCAGTTTTACCAGTATAAACACCATCATCATTATTATCTGCCACCATCTGTATTACCACTATAAACACATCATCATCTGCTACCATCTGGATTACCACTGTAAACACCATCATGATCATATGCTATCACATGTATTACCCCTGCAAACACCATCATCATCATCACCTGCCGACATCTGTATTACCACTATAATCACCATCATCATCATCTGCCTCCATCTGTATTATCCCTACAAACAACACCATCATCATCTGCTACCATCTGTATTACCAATATGAACACCATCATCACTATTTGCCACCATCTGAATTATCCCTAGAAACACCGTCATCTCCTAACATCTGTATTACCCCTTGAAACGTCACCTTTATCATCTGCCACCATCTCTATTACCACTACAAACACCATCTTTATCATCATGTACTATCATCTGTATTACCACTATAAACACCATCATCATCATCTGCTACCATCTGTATTACAACTACAAACACCATCATCATCATCTACCATCATCTGTATTACCTTACAAACACCATCATCATCATCATCTACCACCATCTGTATTACCCCTACAAACACCATCATCATCATCTGCCAACATCTGTATTACGCTTACAAAAACTATCATCATCATCTTCCACTATGTGTATTACCACTATAAACACCATCATCATCATCTGCCACCATCTGTATTACCCATATAAACACCATTACCATCTGCCACTGTCTGCATTACCACTATAAACACCATCATCATCATCTGCCACCATCTGTATTACCCCTGCAGATACCACCATCATCATCTACCACCTTCTCAATTACCCATACAAACACCATCATCATCTGCCACCATTTGTATTACTACTATAAACACCATCATCATCATCATCTACCACCATCTGTATTACCCCTGCAAACAATATCATCATCATCTGCCAGCATCTGTATTACGTTTACAGAAACCATCAACATCATCTGCCACTATGTATATTACCACTATAAACACCATCATCATCATCTCCTACCATCTGTATTACCTCTACAAACATAATCATCATCATCTGCCTCCATCTGGTGGTAATACAGATGGTGGCAGATGAAGATGATGGTGTTTGTAGTGGTAATACTGACGGTGGCGGATGATGATGATGGTGTTTATAGTGGTAATACAGACGGTGGCAATGTTGATGATGGTGTTCATAGGGGTAATGCAGATAGTGGCATCATCATCATCTACTAACATATGTTATACCACAAAAACCATCATCATCATCTGCCACCACCTGTATTACCACAAAATAATTATCATCATCTGCCATCATTTGTACTACCCCTACAAACACCATCATCATCATCTGTCACCATCTATAATGCCCTACAAACACTATCATCTTCATATGCCACCATCTCCATTACCTCTACAACCACCATCATCATCATCCACCATCTGTATTAACACTACAAACATAATCATAAATATCTGCTACCATATATAATACTCCTACAACCACCATCCTCATTACATGTTACCATCAGTATTACCCCTATAAACAACATCATCATCATTTGCCACCATCTATATTATCCCTACAAACACCATCATCATCATATGCCACCATCTATATTACCCCTACAAACACCATCATCACCATCATCTGCCACTATTTGTATTTACACTATAAACACCATCATCATCATCTGCCATCATCTGTTTTACTGCTACAAACACCACTATCATCATCTGCCATCATCTGTATTATCCCTTCAAAGACCATTATCATCATCTGCCACCATCTGTATTACCAATACAAACACCATCATTATCTACAACAATCTGTATTACCCCTACAAACACCATCATCATCATCTGCCACCATTTGTATTACCCCTACAAACACGATCATCATCATCTGCCACCTTCTGTATTCCCACCAACAACATCAGTTATCATCTGTATTACCCCTACAAAAACCACCATCATCATCTGCCACCATATATATTTCCACTATAAAAACCATAACCATTATCTGCTACAACATGTATTAACCCTACAAACACCATCATCATCATCTGCCACCATCTATTACCCCTAAAAACATCATCATCATCTGCCACCATCTGTATTACTACTATTAACACCATCATTTCCATCTTACACAATCTGTTTTACTCCGACAAACACCACCATCATCATCTGCCAGTATCTGTATTTTGCCTACAAACACCATCCTCATCGTCTGCCATCATCTGTATTGCCATTACAAACACCAATATCTTTGTATGCCACCATCTGTATTACCCCTACAAACACCATTATTATCATCTGCCACCATCTATATTACCCCTAAAAACACCATCATTTCATCTGTCTTCATCTCTATTACCATTACAAACACCATCATCATCATCTGCCGCCATCTCTATTACCTCTACAACCACCATCATTATCATCTGCCACCATCTGTATTACCACTTCAAGTACCATCATAATCATCTGCCACCATCATATTACCCATACAACCACCATCATCATCACCTGCCACCGTCAGTATTACTACTATAAATACATCATAATCATCTGCCACCATCTGTATTATCCCTATAAACACCATCATCATCATATGCCACCATCTGTATTACCCTACAAACACCATCCACAAACACCTGCCACCATCTGTATAACCACTATAAACGCCATCAACATCATCTGCCAAAATATGTATTACCACTATAAACACCATCATCATTATCTACCACCATCTGTATTAATCCTACAAAAACAACATCCTCATCTGCCACCATCTGTATTATCCCTACAAACACCATCATCATCATCTGCCATTGTTTGTATTGTGCCTACAAAAACCATTATGATCATCTGCCACCATCTATATTACCACTATAAACACCATTATCATCATCTGCCACCGTCTGTATTACCACTATAAACACCATCATCATCATCTGCCAGCATCTGTATTACTATTACAAACACCATCATCATCTGCCACCATCTATATTACCATAAAAAACCATCATCATCATCATCTGCTATCATTTGTATTACCCCTACAAACATCATCCCCATCATCTGCCACGATCTAATTGCCCCTACAAACATTATCATCATCATCTGCCACCATCTCAATTATCTCTACAACCACCATCATCATTATCCACCATCTGTACTAACACTACAAACAGAATCATAATCATCAACCACCATTTATATTACTCCTACAACCACCATCCTAATCACATGCCACCATCAGTATTACCACTATAAACAACATGATCATCATCTGCCACCATCTGTATTATCCCTACAAACACATCATCATCATCAGCTATCATCTGTATTACCCCTACAAACACAATCATCATCATCTGCTACCATCTGTATTACCACTATAAACACCATCATCATCATTTGCCACCATCTGTATTACTCCTATAAGAACCATCATCATCATCTGCCACCATATGTATTACCACTATAAACACCATCATCATCAACTGCGACCATCTGTATTACCCTTGCAAACACCATCATAATCATCCGCCATCATCTGTATTACCACTATAAAAACCATCATCATCTACCACCATATGTATTACCACTATGAACACCATCATCAACTTCCACCATCTGTATTACCATCATGAACACCATCATCATCTGCTACCATTTGTATTACCACTATAAACACCATCATCATCATCTGCCACCATCAGTATTACCACAAAAAACACCAAAAACATCACCACTTATTTTATCTGTAGTATCCATACAAACACCATCATCATCTGCCATCATCTATATTTCCACTATAAACACCAATATCATTATCTGCCACTGCATGTATTACCCCTACAAAAACCATCATCATCATCTGCCACCATCTGTATAACCAATATAAACACCATTATCATCATCATAAGACACCATCTGTATTACCCATACAAACACCATCATCATCATCTGCCATCTGTATTACCACTATAAACACCATCATCATCATCTGCCACCATCTGTTTTACCCCTACAAACACCACTATCATCATCTGCCACCATCTGTATTATCCCTACAAATACCATCATCATCATGGTGAAGTGCCTAAGGATTGGCGGAATGCATGTATAGTGCCATTGTACAAAGGCAAAGGGAATAAAGATGAATGTTCAAATTACAGAGGTATAAGTTTGTTGAGTATTCCTTGAAAACTGTATGGGAGGGTATTGACTGAGAGGGTGATGGCAAGTACAGATCATCAGACTGGGGAGGAGCAGTGTGGTTTTAGAAGTGGTAGGGGATGTGTGGATCAGGTGTTTACTCTTAAGAATTTATGTGAAAAATACTTGGAAAAACAGTTGGGTTTGTTTGTGGCATTTATGGATCTGGAGAAGGCATATGATAGGGTTGATAGAGATGTTTTGTGGAAGGTCTTACAAATATATGGTGTGGGAGGTAAGCTGCTAGAAGCAGTGAGAAGTTTTTCTCAAGGGTGTAAGGCATGTGTACGAGTAGGAAAAGACGAGAGTGGTTGGTTCCCAGTGAAGGTTAGTCTGCGGTAGGGGTGTGTGATGTCCCCATGGTTGTTTAATTTGTTTATGGATGGGTTGTTTAGGAAGATAAATGCAAGGTTTTGGAGAGAGGGGCGAGTTTGCAGTCTGTTGGGGATGAGAGGGCCTGGGAAGTGAGTCAATTGTTGTTCGCCGATGATACAGCACTGGTGTCTGACTCGGGTGAAAAACTGCAAAAGTTGGTGAGTTAATTTGGAAAAGTGTGCGAAAGGAGAAAGCTGAGAGTAAATGTGAATAAGAGCAAGTTATTAGGTTCAGCAGGGTTGAGGGACAAGTTAGTTGGGATTTGAGTTTGGATGGAGAAGAATTGGAGGAAGTGAAATGTTTTAGATATCTGGGAGTGGACTTGGCAGCGAATGGAAGCATGGAAGCGGAAGTGAGTTATTGGGTGGGGGAGGGGGTGAATGTTCTGGGAGCGATGAAGAATGTATGGAAAGAGAGAACGTTATCTCGGAGAGCAAAAATGGGTATGTTTGAAGAAATAGCAGTTCCAACAATAGTATATGGTTGCGAGGCATGGGCTATAGATAAAGGTGTACGGATGAGGGTGGATGTGTTGGAAATGAAATCTTTAAGGAGAATATGTGGTGTGAGATGGTTTGATCGAGTAAGTAGTGTAAAGGTAAGAGAGATGTGGGGTAATAAAAACGAGTGTGGTTTAGAGAGCAGAAGGTGTGTTGAAATGGTTTGGAAATATGGAACTGATGAGTGAGGAAAGGTTGACAAAGAGGATATATGTTTCAGAGGTGGAGGGAACAAGGAGAAGCGGACGACCAAATTGGAGATCGAAGGATAGAGTGAAAGGGATTTTGAGCAGTCTGGGCCTGAACATGCAGGAGGATGAAAGGCGTGCATGGAATAGAGTGAACTAAGGTTGACTTGACGTATCAAGGGGAGAAGTTGGTTTAACTATATAAGATGATTTCTTTGCCAACTTAAGGGGTTTATCAATGAAAGATCTATTCTGTTGGATCCAAGTCAAAGTATCTTATCTCTCATAGATAAATCCCTTAAGTTGGCAAAGAAATCATTTCATATAGTTAAACCCAAAAGTCCCCTTGATACCAAGAATCTTTTAGCTCTCCCTTTTAGTGATGATCTTAATTTACTTCCCAGGTTGCTTATATCCTTTAATGTAAATGCAGCCTTTAGCAATAACAATATTGTAAAGAATATCTTAATCAATAACTTACGAGAAAATTCTGTGGGCTGTGTTTACAGAATACCTTCTGAAAACTGCAGTATGTTTTATGTTGGGCAGACTGGTAAGGATCTTGTATTAGACTTATGAATCATGACTACAGCATTAAAACAGGACAAGAATAAAATCCTTTTTTAATCATGTTAAATATTATGACCATTGTATTGATTGGAGTTACGCTGATTCAGTTATTACCACGAGAAATATCGTTAAGTCTTCCATTATTAAATACCCAAAGAACTGTAACATTGATATTAGTGAAGGGCTCTACAACCTGGATAGCTTTGTCGGAGGCAAAATTTTTAAACAGTTTCCTTTCCTGTCCATACAATAAGATTTAATGACCGGCATGATTCCAGACCAAAACACCACCAACCTGAACACCAACATCCGGTAACGCTTGTTTACCAACGGCGTCTTAGCTACGTCTCTTCCTTGTATATCAACTGACTGTCCTACGGTCTTCTATCTCATTCTTGTATCTCCCCTAACGATGTGATCATTACACGAAAATGCACTTAGAAACTTATCGTGTTTCATTTTCCTAGTGGTTTTATGCATATTTTTTTTTTCTTTATGTTGATGGCTCCAGTCACAGACAGAAGTCCACATTAAGGACGAGCATTAACTGAAATATAAAGAATTATGAAACAGAAGAAGAAAAGACAAGGGAAAGTGTCTACAAGTTTTTGAGAAAGTGAAACACCTTTCTTTTGAAATGTGCAAGGTCATAGACATTGGGAAAGACATGAGAAGGTAGAGAGTTCCAAAGCTTCGACGTGTAGGGAAAGAAGCAGTTACCAAAACGGCCCACTCTTGAATTGCCGATGGCCACACAATAATCATGTGACGTAGCAGCTTGTCGAGTATAGCTTGGTCTAGCTAATGTTGGGGGCACACAAGCAGCCAACTTTCGGGAGCAAAATCTAAGGTAATATCTACAGAAGAGGGAAAGTGAACCAACAATGCCGCGTAGGGCAAGGGGGTCATGTTTGGAAGTTAGCCGGGGACAGTTTACAAGTCCGACCGCTTTCGACTCAACTCTTTCAAGTAAGAGTACAGAGATAGAACCACCCGAAATGTGAGAGCAATACTCCATACAAGAACGAATCAATCCCCTGTATAAACGGAGCATCTGTTCAGAAGAAAAGAAGTTTCGACATCTAATCAGGACTCGCAGTTTCTTAGAAGCAGACTTAGCTATTCCCGTAATGTGAGGTTTCCAAGAAAGAGTGAATGTTACAGTAATACCAAGTATGTTCATTGAGTCAAGAGGTGGAATTACAGACCTGTCAAAGGAGATACGAGAGTTGTGAGGAGTTTTCGATAGAGAGATGGGTAGAAATTGGCTCTTGGAGGCATTAAACTTAATAGAATTATGTGTACCCCACTGAGATATAATGTCCAAGTCCGAGTTTATCGTGGAAGTTGTGTCAAGGCGAGATGCAGATCGAGTGATAGAAGTGAAAGCAGACTTGAAGTATGTGGATCAATGCAGTGCTGAGTCAGCGTATGAATGCATTTTATTATTTGTGGAGGAGAGAAACTCGTTGAAAAAAGGAGAATAAGTGTAAGGGACAGGAAAGACCCTTGGGGGACACCGCTGTTGATGGAGAAAATGGGAAGGCTGATCCGTCAACAACCACAGAGACAGATCGACCAGAGAAGAAGCTAGATATGAAGGAGCAAAGTGAGGAAGGGAAGCCAAAAGAGGGAAGCTTAGAGATGAGACCCCATTGCCACAAGATATATGTCAAGGGCAACTACATATGATTCCCAAAAATCTTTCAGGGATGGTGACCAGTCATTAGTAAGAAAGGAAAGAATATCACCAGTGGATATCGCCTTATGGAAACCATACTGGTGATCAGAAAGAAGACTGTGATTTTCGAGGTGGTTAAGGATATAGGAGTTGAGGAGGGTTTCAAAGACTTTGGGAATGGTAGATGTCAAAGTAACAGGACGATAGTTAGAGGAGTCAAAACGGTCACCCTTCTAAGGGTTGGGATGTATCAAAGCATGTTTCTAGGGAGAAGGAAAAGTTTTGGTTTTTAAACAGAAACAGAAGAGACGAGAAAGCAAAGGTGCAAGTTCAGAGGCACACAGTATGAGTACATGGGGATGGTTGCCATCAGGACCATAATCTTTACTTGTGTCCTGAGAAAGAAGCGCTTTTCGGACAGTCCGAAAGGAGATTATAGGATTATGAAGAGGAGCATCAGGGGGTGAGGGAATGTTAGTCATCCAAGGTGGAGTTAGAGGAGATAGGTAGAATTGAACCGGACATGAAATCAAAATCATGGATGGCTCCATTAGTGGACTTAGCAATAGACACTAAATGTTTCACACTGAAAGCATCCGC
>JAYMFT010309531.1:0-10138 GCA_038088735.1 Panulirus argus | reverse complement strand
AGGGCAATGCAAAATTCGGCAGGGTTTCCAGAAAACAGAAGAACCTCGTCAGGGTTCACAAAAAAAAAAAAAAAAAAAAAAACTCAGCCAAGAGATTCAACACTTGTTCTAAAGTGGTCGAAAGGTCTGGCTTCACGAGAACAGTTTCCGAGCCTACTGCTCCGCCTCATTCCTCGGAAATATGACGTAATTCCTCAGGAAGTTCACCCCAGTTAAAAGCTGGGCAGTTAGGATTAAAGGTAAATATGATATTACTGTATCAGCGGGCCTGTGTGTGTGTGCGCGTTCCAGCTCATTTTATACTTTTAACTTTACCTTCCAATTAACTCGAGTAAAATGTTACATTGCTCTATATGCTGAGCTATGAGTATATGTTTGAAGAATGCCTGAGGAGTGTATTTTATGCCACAAAATCTTGAAACCCCGGAAAATATGCAAAGTCATTAAGATATACTTGCGCAAAAAAGATAGGTTTAGACGTATCTATCTTTGGTGCAGCTGGGATGTAAGCTGATAGTTGATCCCCCCCCCCCCACATAGCCAGTTCACTGAGCTGGACCCAAAATATAAGTCACTGTGACATTTTGCAGCTTTGGTGGCCGGCCTCTCAAGAGGCCCACCATAACCAGGAAGAAAACACAGTAGTGGACTCTGCTGGCACACTCGCCCGCCATCTGACACTTGTGCAGTGACCTTGCCAGTGCCACACTTGGCTGAGTCGCTTACCCGCCTTCCAGACCTTGCTGACTCACCAGAGTACTCTAATCAAAATTCGGTGAATGCAGCAATCATTTGACGGCGCCATCTGGCAAGCTTCTTTGTCCATACAGAATAAGGGAAACCTAAAAAATAATAATAATAATAATAATAATAATTTCAACAACCCTGTGTACCAACACATCTTCAACCGAGAGAAATCTGCCAGAAGACTCACTACTCTGATATGTGGACAAGCTACTAGAACCACTGCCAGGGGGGGTAAAATATGCTGCAGATGGAAGAGACGTCACAAACCGAGACCCGAAATCAAAATATTGGTGAAAAATATGATCAAGTCGCACGAAGTGTAGTACCATTAACAATGACCAAACGTACCAAAATAATATTTGGAACAACAGGAACGTAACTTTTATTCCGAAATCATTTCATCTACTAATATTTTTTTTTTCCTTTAAACATTCTGCACACCAGAAGTTGAGTCCTGAACATCACACATAGCTAAAGACAAACTATTCAAACCAGGGCATCTTCCACCACGACACTGCGGCGTACGCCTAGCCTCAATTCTCCCCCGATCCACTAACTTAAACAACTTCCGCGATTGAATACGATTTTCCAGCGCGACAAAACTACGGAATCTCTCTACGCTGCATGCAACAGACAGCTGTTCCAATAGTCTTTCTTTTGGAAACTTCGAAAGTTTCACAGTTAGAGGGTAGATTTCGTGTCACGTAATGTTCAAGACCTTTACCTTCATTCAGTTGGTGACGGACAATGGCTCTCGGGAACCTTTGTACGAAGATATACTTTAAGTCTCCGTAGGACACTTCCTAAGACCCAGCCAGAGTGAATATGATCGACGGCACTAGAGTGAGACGGAAATGTGGCACAACGCAAGAGGCACAGCCCACAACGTCTTTCACTCTTATTTATTTATCAGCTTTGTAAACCTCCCCGAAGGTCGTCAGGCGGTGGTTTGTGACATGAGATAACCGTGTTGTATCACACACACACACACTGCCACTTGCAAGTTGAAGCTACGTATTTCTATAAAACTCTGAAAGAGTTCTTTCCTGTAAGGAAATATCCTGATGGTAACTTACGAAAACAAACAGCCTCCGCTGCAATCATATGCTAATCAGAGGTACTAATGTCTAAGCGTCAGGAAAAAAAAAAAGATCATAACCGTAACGGCGAAAAAAAAAATTGTGGAATTAAATGTAATCCCGGATCATTCATCATCATATCATTACCACAATGAAACATGGATTATTGAGTACACTGTCGTTTAAGTATACATTTTGAGCATTGTAAGTCTGATATAGACAAGTCATTTTCTAAAAGAATCTTTATTGACTTCTTTCTGCTAACCTATACGGCTGTCGCGCTGAGAGGTCGACTGGCGATCTGCGTGACACCTCTGGTCCTACGTTCACGGGGATTTTGGTAAAAAATTTTTGCCGTGGCCCTTGACATCTTCATAGCATCTGACAGTGTGGCATAAGTCATTGCTTTCTAAACTTCATATCTTTAGCTATTCTACTTCTCTATATTTCCTCACGCACAGCTTACTCTGTAGTCGGTCCCTTGAAGTAATAACTGATGAAACGGCTTCCCCTTCTTACCATATCATCAATTCTCTTCTTTCCATAAATGATCCCACTTCAACTTTTAATCCTGCTGACTCTCTCTCTCTCTCTCTGATGATTCCACCCCGCAAACTTGAACTACGTTTTCCTCTCCTCTTTAATATACTTGTTCTCTCTCGCACTGAACATTTACCATCTCTTCATACGGACCTTTCTGAATGCCACTCGTTCTCCTCTGTTTAATTTCAAACATCATCGCAGTACCATACCCATGTTTGGTGTAACCAAACCCTGTAAACCCCAAATTATAAACTTTAAATTCTGTTTTCCAAACGGTGGGGGTATTGCACAGCTGCTACTTCACAATAAAAAGCTCTCACCGACCACAGCGCAGGAGGAACATTTTCTTATCAAGTGGTCTTTGGCCACAAGAAACCTAACCAACACCGGGTTCCGGCTTCATCACCGCAGCCACTAAAGCCTAATCAATGAACCTGGGCGGCCAGCTGTGCCAGCGGGAGAACGGCCCTGCGAGACGGGAAGATAAGAGTCAGGTCACACAGCTGAGGTGGGAGTCAGGTTAAACATTATACCGGTGGGAAGGCTTGCAGTTTATCACAAACGAAGGGAAAGAGTGGAATCAGTAAGAGTGTTAAGACAACATATGAAACACTAGCGGCCAACAATGAAGACCTCGTAAGATATCTTAAACATCATAAATGTCTTTTAATTTAGTAGTCAAAACAACAAATCACTTAGGAATTCAGATAAACCTACAAAACGAAAAAAAAATTAAATGATATACAGTACCAAACGTGAATAAACATGGGTCAAAATAATTGGAACCATCTCATCAACGTTTGAATTTACCCAACCACTGTTACTCCATGAGCTGGAGAAACGTCAGCGGCCCTCCGGATAACGCCCAGCCAGTCACCCTCACTTCGGCGCCCACAACAAAACCTGAATCAGCGTGAAATATTCAGGTTTGCATTCACCGATTTCAGTTTCTAAATCCGCACTGTGTGTGACCAGGAGAAGTTTAACCTTTATAGTTACGACAGAAACCTTCATCTCATCAATGTCACCAACAAACGCATGATCAAATTTTGTAAGTAATATCCTGGCCATATATAATGAGTTTTTTTTTTTCCGTCTGCACTGAGTGTTAAGTGAGAAGTCACATCAAAATATATGATAATACTCTCCACTTTAAATACAACCAATTCGACAATGGCGCCACCATGTGCTTAAAAAATTACGTAAAAGAGCTATGATACATACCAAAAATGCTTATCAGTATGAGGATAAATACAAATACAGTACAAGCGCGGGTCTCTCCTAACGAATTCCTGGTCAGATACTCTAGGAGGTTTGATGCCGCCGGCAAGGTCACCAACACTTCACTCCTCTGCAAGCAAGCGTTTGGGCCGGTGTAACATTTCAGCGCGCAAAAATGAAGTCGTCCCATCCCAGTGACGATGAGCCATCACCAAAGTTTAAAGAAACGTTTGAAACCAACTCGGGTAAAAGAAAATGAGTCACTCTACGTAGGTCTCCTTGTTTGTCTGCGCGTTGATCAGTGGCCGAAGACAAAAGCATTCAGCTGGCGTCTGTATATAAAACAAAAGTGAAATGAATGGCTTAACCATGGTCGACAGTACTTAGTTAAAATGAGATATATTAACTTGGAAAGCCATTATTTAATATGAAATCAATCATGTACTAAGGTGTTCCTTCGCTAACTAAAAGATTCTAAGCTCGAGGAGTTGTGCCCTTATTTTACTATGGTGTCATCGTCTTTCCCTGGGGAAGCAGGTGCAGGGCTGGCAAAATAAATAAACAAGTACCGTCGGAGGCCAACAGTAACCCCAGCTAGACTGGTGGCACCCTAGGACGATCTCCAATACAGCCACCCAGCCCAGCCTCACCGGCCTCTCTTCACAAAGGCCAGTCACCCACAGCGTCCTCATTTTCTTCAATTACCGACGGTCTGGGGATTCCAAAATCTTGATTGCACATACCTCCTTGCGCCTGTACGGGAGTACCAATCACACTTGTCAAAACACGTTCCTTCAGAAACATTGACTGATCGGATAATTCAAATCACTGTTTGTTCCGTTCCTTACTGCCCCCATAACAGTCGTGGTCGGTGTAGTGTGGTGCAGTGGAAACGTACAATGTGGTAAAAGATAACTTTCCTAAAAATACTCACCCCTGTTGTTTATATTTAGCAGGTAGGTTCAGGAGACTGCCAAAAGGCCGCAATTGTTCTGACTCCTGCGACCTTCAGAGCGATTTAGGGTCTTCTTACGACGCTATTAAATCCCTGCCTGCAGTGCGCGTCGTGTCCGTGTGTGCGTGGGAGTGACGTACAAACACGTTCACAAACCGTGCATCACCTCACGGTTATAACGCCACGAACATACGTATAAGCCCAGTTGCCGACACAACACTATCTTCGCCTCACTGATCTGAACGTCGGGAAATGCGATCACTTGGCTTTTATATCACTATAACACACACACGACTCTTACACCATAATGAAAGACTGCGGGACACTCCCGAACCCAACACTCCGGACAGCTTCCAAATGCCAATAGTCCGATGGATACAGCACGAAGACCAAGCAAACTTGTAAATAGGAATGGCGTACTTAGAAAGATAAGAGAGAAGGGTAAGGGAAGGAGAGAGAGAGAGAGAGAAAGAGAGTGTGACAAAGATCGATACTGGGACGCAGCAGCGAGTTAACACGCAGGACGGAACAGCGCGTACGTCCTCACCCCAACGCCGCTACACACAAACTGGCGCCTCCCTGAGCAACAAAAAGAACCACTACCTCCCACCCTGCCGCCCCGCGGCCCTCCCTCACTTACTGGCCAACGTGTCCACTGATGCCACGTATATTAATGTCCTCATTAACAGGTATTTCTCCCAAGTCAGAGATACGGGGTTTAATGCTATTTCACTGCACTTAATAAACAAGACCAACACCGTTCAGGTTCCCAACCTTCCAAGGATTGCATAACGTGACCCGCTTACACAATAATTTCTTAATTATACATATATATATATATATATATATATATATATATATATATATCATAGCCTGAACCAAGTCTCAATACAAAATTTCAAGGAAAATAACACACAATACCGTATATAATACCATTTTGAACATATGTTTATCATAACCCGTTCAAAAATCACGGGAATAACTCATACTGTGAGCCAAGAGCGTAAGGGTGCGTGGTGTGGGTGTTAGGAACTTAAGAGCCACCTTCAAGGCCGCCCTCGTCGCTCCCTTGGGATCACACGACTCCAGAATCAGGCTGTATACTCACACGTTTTAACGTCCACCATATCAGAGCAACATACTGCACTACTTACGACCAGGAGGTTCCACCTCATCATGTACTGTACCATTTTCTTAATAAACAATCAATGCTCTCGAACCCACCGGGATATAGTCTCCAACACTCATCATAAATATATCGTTGAAGAGTATCAATTCAGCTGTCACATATCTCAAATACCACACCGGACACACGAGTTAGTCTCTAACACTCACAGTGAGTTCAGCAAACTTTAATACGACCAATCAGGACAGTGTAAAGACTATGATAATCAAGTATTCCACAACCCGGCAATGTACATACAACATTAAACCCGAACATGAAAACAACACAGTCAGCCCAGGAATCTCTCGACCTAAATCACAAAGATCTCGTCTCCCAGAGTAAGAGGAGTTCCCCGGCAACTCATGATGAGCTCAGCAAACACCGTAACTAAATGTCCCATGTATCCATTAAATATGTGTGTGGTTACTGAGAGACATAACTCAGGAAATGCTCAGCGAAAGCCGTAACTAAGGACATATTCAGTTACAGCAACAACAAATAAAGGATTCAGTGAGCGCCGTAATTCAGGACTTCAGTGATTGTAACTCAAGACATGCTCAGTGAGCGCCGTAACTCAGGAAGCGCTCACTTGACGCCGTAACACACGAAGTGTTCAGTTAGCGCCGTTAACTCAGGACATGTTCAATGAGCGCCACAACTCAAGACGTGTTCAGTGTGCACCGAAACGCACGACGACGTTATAAGTCAGCGTCGTATCTCAGGGCGTACTCAGTGAGCTCCGTAACTCAGGAAGTGTTCAGTGAGCGCCATGAGTCATTGCGGAAGTGGGCCAGACCAGATGAGCTGGGGGACTAGTGACTACCCCCCACTGATAGTTGCCATACACCAGATACAACTCTTCTATCACACAGTTTGTGCTCACGCCGACGTCTCAGAACAATCGAATAATATCACAATCCCTACATAAAACTGTATCTGAAACACTACAACCGGAAAAATAAAATGTACCCCCTGCCGGCCATCAGAAATTCCTGCATCAGCTGTTCGGTGCAGCTGTCCTTTGTTTACGATGGTACGTTGGCTTCGTCACAGCCTTTGTAACAAACGTACCACTTAACCAAGGATTCCCGGTCGAAAAGTCTTCTACAATAACCAGCGTGTGTGTACCTACGCGTCCACAGCAATCTGTTGTCATATGGGAAAAAAAAAAAGACCGTTCATCAGCTCTTCAGGCACGTCTTACTTTAGCATAACTTTGTACCAACGTCTGGAGAAGTGACTTGGCACTGGTTACATATTATGGTGTACCTCTTGTACACTATTGCGTGGCTCTTGCGTCATGGCATGGCCAGATGCAACAACACGTCGCGCCGACGAAAACAAAAGATGCTAACTCGCCTGCATCCCTAAATCTCTCGCTCTGAACGTGTACATTATATATCTGATGATACCGAGTAATGGGTCTTGAAATCAAGGACCTCAACTTGTATGGGGAGGTCTTTATCTGGGGTTCGATTTGCCGAAACAAAGGTGGCAATACACCCAGACGCCGAGTTCGTCTCACTAGGAAGAAAGACGTGTGTGTGTGTGTGTGTGTGTGTGTGCGTCACAGTATAAAATACTCACAGCTGTGGACACTACAAGAGTACTTCAAAGTGTGGCTGGCTGCTCCGTTCTGAGTTCAAAGCCACAGTAAGTGCCGTCAGTGGGTGTGTCTGTCCTCAGCACTCTGGTGCTCCTGTACCTAGAGAGGCCACTAACCCGCACTTCCCTTCTTCCTGACTGTTCTATCCCACAAAAGCGGTACATCCTTCTTCTTCCGCTAGACCATATACACCCGCATGCACTGGTATCATCCACGTAGCTAAAACCAGGATCATCATGAGCTCTGTAATCCAATGATTTAGGTGATCTACTTACATCCAGTGGCATCATGAGTTTAAGTCGATCAACTGACACTCTATTCACAAAAGGGTACGCATGCATGTGTGTGTGTGTGTGTGTGTGTGTGTGTGTGTGTGTGTGTGTGATTACTATTTGTGTTCACTAACTGCGTGTTACGGACAGAGAGTTTTACACTCGTATAACCCCTTCTCGTACTACTGCATACAGAGTATAGACCACGTATTTATTCCTGTGTGAGTATACACACATACACATCCCAGCCCAAACCAGGTGCCCATTTATAGACCAGCCCCCGTGAAGGATGATCATCTAGGACTGGATGTGGAACGAGTGCCGCGCCCAGGTTTCGAACCCATATAGACACAGTCATGGGCGGGCCTGTTCTGACTCATGGTCAGTAAAGTTAATCACTATCTGAGTGTTACGGGGGAAAGTTTTATACTCATGATGTCTCGTCTCTTATATACCATGCCTACACACACACACACACACACACACACGCCAGCCTAAAACAGGTAACAAATTATCGACCAGCCTGAAGGAGGCGATGACCCCAAGGGGGTGCTTCTGGGTATGATTTTTCACATTATTGTGTGTGTGTGTGTGTGTGTGTGTGTGTAAGATAGCTTAATGATAATGACTGCCAGAACCCTGAAACGCTGTATGCATACTAATGGGACCCCCAAGTGTGTGCAACTGTTAACGATTCTGTAAATTTGGTGTCCGCAAGTCTTTGTCTGTGGGTGTATATGTTCGTCAGCGCCATATCACAATGACGATGACAGACAGAAACTTGAAACTTTGTCTGCATAGGAAGAATCAAAATACTGAATTCAACCTGAGCAAAGTGGTGTATTAAAGTAAGTAATACAATACAGAATTCAAACCTACAAAGTACCCCTCATGTTTTCTATAAAAAGGACCCACAACACCTACAAAGCCCCTCTTCTCCCATCATGTGAGGATCTACATCTACAGAGCCCCTCTTCCTCTAACAGAAAGAAAGGATTTACAGTACCCACAAGGCCCCCTACCCCATATAACGGGGGATTATATTATATATATATATATATATATATATATATATATATATATATATATATATATATATATATATCACAAAAGGTCATTTCGACAGCATAACAAAACCTCTTATTACATCAACCAACCTCCTCCCGGCACGCCTTCTGTGCTCACATGACTAGGGTCGGTATATAAAGAGAGACCATAGGGATTTCAGAATCAAGTTGCTCTAAGACATTACGCATGAAAAGGTCACGCACACCCACCACGTCATTTCCGACCATAAAGACCCACACGGGTGACACCAAGATGACGGCATCAGACTCAGCCAAGTAAAAAGGACAAGTCTGTGACTGTGTGGTCATTAGGGTCTTCCTGTAAACATAAATGATAACGCAGTATGAGCCGTAGAAAGAGGAAGAACAGGAAGAAGAAAATGGACAGCATGCAGAAAAGAAAAATGAGAGGCGGGAAGAGGAGAGGGACTAGGTTTGTTGTAGATGTTTTGGGAGTCTCTCTCTCTCTCTCTCTAGCCTGTCACTCTGAATCCAAAGATGATAAATTTTCGACGGTGCACATTTTCCACATCCGAGACCGGAGCATGTGTGTGCGTATAAGACGTGGGCCGTGTGCACGTCTGCATGTGCCATGAACATTGAGACAAGCGAGGAGCCACACACCTCCCCCGACTCACACCGATGACCCATCTCAGGGCCGTGTGGCCTAGTTTCCCGCAGGTAGGCTAAACCTGCCAAATCCCGGTCACCCCACCTACCTACCTACCCACAGACCGTCCCTCCCTCGGCTCAAGACCTGCTTCCCTTCACACCTCACAACGAGCGTGTTTGTCGACGTTCCTCCTGTTTTAACTATAACGTCAAAACAAACGTTCCTTGGAATATAAACAAGTAAACATTCACTGATTCTCTATATCTTGAAAACTTTACTAAGAGATTTAAACGTAAGTAGTGTTATGTACTAAACACTGCTTCATGTCGAATAGTGTCGATTCCATAATATTAATATATATATATATATATATATATATATATATATATATATTGACAATGTGAAGAAGCTGACACCACTGTTACCCGAGAAATACCAGTTCAACTTTCGTTTTCAGGCTAAAGCCTTCATGGCCTTTATCCAACACTCTGTGGCTGGCTTGAGCCTAAAGGCACGGGTGGCACACCGCCAGGCACCCTCACCTACATAGAGCTGATGCCGGAACCTCACCATACGAGAGGTACGAGTTTCAGCAGTTTATCATCTGACACCACGCACAATCTATGCAGGTGTCGTGAAGCTTCTATCATGTGTGCACGAAAAACCACCCTCATGCTCACCGAATGCACAGCGGCAGCACTCCTGGCATACCCAACGCTTCGCTACCTTTCATTCTACAAAAGCCACACTTGAGTATATCAAAAATATTTGGGTCTACTAGCACTCAAGGAGCTCAAATTAATCCCAACTACATTTTTTTCTATCATCCTACTTTGTTTCATCCGAGATGGACATAACTGGAGCATATAT
>JAYMFT010309520.1:0-10138 GCA_038088735.1 Panulirus argus | reverse complement strand
GACCTTTCCGTGGTTTACCCCAGACGCTTCATATGCCCTGGTTCAGCCCATTGACAGCACGTCGACCCCGGTATACCCGGTATATATATATATATATATATATATATATATATATAATGTTTGTATGTACGAGACGTAGGCAAGTGGTCAGGAATATTATTCAAAATGTCCGGTTTATTAAAGTCAGTCTGTTCTGTCTGTGGAGGGTCGAGTCTGTTCTGTCTGTGGAGGGTCGTTTCATCTCGTATGCATCCAATAAGCGACAGTTTTCACTGATCTGACTGACATTCAACCAATCGCCGACGATCTGCGGTCTTTGATGTGATATTCATCCAATCACAGGCAATCTCCACTCTTTGATGTCATGATCGGCCAATCAGCTGCAGTCTCTCCACTCTTTGATGACCATTACCCCGCCTCAGTTTCCGGTCGCTTTAGTAAAATATAATTGGCAGCAAATACTGGAGCCAACCATCCGTTTTCTATGTGCAGTAATGGAGGGCTAATTCAGGGTTGACTTGCCCATCGTGTGATACACTTTGCCTCTTCGTCTGGAACAATTACACAAACTGGATTTTGGATTTTGTAATTAACATGTGCTTTGCTAATTGACACGGACCAGCGAGTCCTTTTATGCTCTGACTAGTTAATTGGGGAACGGTCGGTATGTCCTTCATGGAAATTAGACGGGATATACACAGCCTACGGGGGGGGGGTGAGTGAGGGAAGACAGACAGACAGACAGACAGACAGTATAGGCGTAAATGCTTGTGGTAACTCTTTCAGCATCCCGGAAATATTCGTAATTTTTTTTTCTACCCTTCCCAAAGCAAACAAGCAGCAAACAAACCCCCAGGAACAAGCAGGAAGAAAGCGTAATGACCAATAATTAATTAGCCAACCACCTTGCCAGACTACCTAGACCAAGATGACGTAAATAAACAAGTAATTAGACCTTGACCAGCAAGCAGGAAGCCCAAATGAATAATAACATCTCATAACATTCAGGCAGAGCTGGTCGAGTCGTTTAACACGTTAACGATCGTTACACGTCCATAACAACCTTGTTACAAGATGACCACGTTGGGCCTAACCAAATTCCACATATCATGGTGGACAGAGCATTCGATCAACACCACATCTGTTGCCCAGATGTTTGCGGCTGTTGTACAAGTGTCGTAACTACTTTCCTTTGTCAGCATCTGTTCCATAACCACAGGGCTGACATCTGCATCATTACAGAAGCAGCTGTCATGTAGGTGGATCTTTCTCCACCCGCCTCATAGCCAGGGTGGACTACGCATCCTTCCACCTTATCATCTGTGCAGCTGTCACCTCTCCTCAGCCACTCCACTCCGTCCACCGGGATGTTGTTTCGTTCTCTCCGTTCCCTCCAGGTTTTCCTTGCTACCACTTAGGCACCTGGTTCCTGCTTCCCTTGGTTTCCGTGTGGGCCCCAACCACACGAGGATTGACCGTTACTTCACCTTCTCGCATCCACCTTCCTGCCTTTTACGAGTCAGTCAGCTTTGCGACCGTCTACGGGGCAAATTTCATTCATTTTGTCTCAACTTGTTCGTCTTGCGTGCAAAATGGCCAGCTGGCATCGGGGAGTTGTTCTCGCCGTCTCTTGTCGGTTACCAACGCGAGAACAGATGGCCTACCGACACGTTGGTAGGCCAAAACCAACACCTACCAACGCGTGAGCATCAGCACCCAAGGAAGTAATGAGAGAGACGAGGGCCACAGTGCGCCCAGGGCGTATCGCACTGCCTACGCACACCCCATTAAATGAGGTCTGGAACTTTCTTACTTTTTTCTCCTTCACTCGTTTCCAGTTGCTGACGACGGCGATGGCTTGAGGGAAAGAACTACTTTCTTTTATTGCAGCTGCAGGCCCTCAGCCGCACCTGTGCCCAGTGTTCTGCTCGGCCGAGTCCTCCTTCTGCAGGAGGGGGGGGGGGTAGATTTTGGTACCCCTATGCCTACACCACAGTCAGTTACCCCTAAATATATATACGTTTTCTTTAATTTCGATAATTTTTACCCTTTTTCTAAGGATAGATAATTATATTCATTATCATGACCATTATCAGTATTATTATTATTATTGTTATTATTATTATTATTATTGTTATTATTATTGTTATTATTATTATTATTATTATTGCTACTACAACTTTAACTATAAAATATATTTTCTTGAGGACAGGTTAGGAAACGCACGGCCCACGTGTTATCCATGTCGCAAACAGCGAACTAGAGATCAGGGTTCACCGCTGGAGATCCTCTCCTCCTTTGGCTCCTCCTTTGGAATATATATATATATATATATATATATATATATATATATATATATATATGAGACAGAGAGACACGTAAATGGTCTCAGCCTGCTTGAGCTACAGAGTAGAGAGACCTTCAGCAAAGCTGTGTAGCTTCGTCATTGGACGAAAATAGTACATTCTCGTCAAGGAACTTCTTATTCCAAAAGAGACCATGACTGCCCTAATTAGGGAACAGCCTTGAAGATGCATGAACACCATAATTACTGAATTACAAAATCGTTATTATTATTATTTTATATTAAAAATGATATTATTAATATTATAATAATGATATTTTTATTATTATAATTATTATAATTAGAGTGAAATTTTTAAGAAACAGCTGTACAATGGGTGCTACCCAGACGTTTCTATAAATGCATAGTAAATGAATAGACAGAAAGTAACATAGATCTCTTACCTTCTTTAAATGTTATTGTACAAGTTGTACGTTTCTTCCGTGTTCAACACCGGGACAAAACACAGAATTAGATATACTCGTAATTAAGACTGAACAAAAATGCACGATGTTTCGACTTAGATTTAAAGCACGTGTTCCAAGACGAGAGGAATTACCGAGTACAACCAACCTCACCGCGTCCCAGGCAACACTGGCTCCTGCTGCTTGATGCGCAGACTCCCACTGGCGGCGCTGACCCACTGGTGCCGAGATGCCAAGTCGCCCTATTTTCTCCGCTTTACTCTCAGACACACACACACACACAGACAGACACAGACATACGCACATGTATGCAGATGATCGCACACGAGGAAATGATGCTGCAGATGTGGTGGGGATGACTAGGGACACACGGCATCTGCTGAGAGACGACCGGGACAGTTTCACCGAGTGAAAGTTTTGGCGGGAAGGGAAGGAAAGATATTTTACGAGTTTGATGCTCCCCGAGCAAATATCAACCGCGCGAGGAATTTCTTGATTATTTGCGATTCTCTGTTTTCTCTGGTGATCCAGGAGGGGGGTGGGGGGTTGTGTGGTGATGAGTGCTTAGGGGCAGTGGGTGATGCGGACGCTGGGAATATCGGTCGCTGATGAAAGGGACGGTTGGCCGGGCGGCGGCGGAGCTCGCGTATCACAGGAACGCCTACTTGGCCCAGTCAGTCCGGCCGGTACAGAGTCCGCAAGGGAAAGTGTTGGGCATTTCTTCTTGGCCCGGGCCTGGCGGACTGTAGGGCGCGGGTACACTGTGCTATGGGCGTGGACCGGGGCGGGAGTGCGCTGTGGGGCGTTAGCACTCTGGGAAATATGCAATGAGATGGTGGGTGGAGGATGCCATCTGTTGGGTTTAGGGGGAAACATATTTTAGGATTATGATAATGTCTGGTGGAAAATTTTCGGAGCTCAAATGGGCAAATAAAACGGTGTCTTTAACTCGCAAGGGAAACACACCTTATCAAAATAGGATTTGGACTATAAAAAAATTTGAAAAGGTACATATATTTATTTATCTAGTTATTGTTTCAGGAATAGTATTGTGTGGACTAGGTTTTTTTTTTTTTAAGAATTTCGGTGAAAAACTACTTGCAGGAAGGACATTTGTGGATCTTGAGAAAGTGTTCCAATGAGGAGTTTTACAGGAGTAGGAAGGGAGGAGGATGAGTGGTTCTAGATGATGTTGGGTCTGCATTAATGTAGTGTAATGTCGTGGCTGTTTGATCTGTTCATGGACAGGATGGTAAGGGAAATAATACAAGGATCCTGGAGCGAGGCCCAAGTCTCCAGTATGCTGAGGGTAGAGGGGCTTGATAGGCGAGTCAGTAGGCGTTTACAGATGACACTTTTCTAGAGGCAGACTCTAGAGAAAAACCCTAGAAGCTGGGCTCACACTTTGGGAGATTGTATGACAGGAGAAAGTTGGGAGATCATGCAGACGAACGCAAGGCAATGAGATGCAACAGTTGAGCCAGAGGGCGAACTGTGGGGAGGTTTAAGTGGGGAGAAGCTGGGGTGCTTGAGATGTGCGGACGTGGACGTGGCAATGGGCGGGGGGACAGACGTGGTTCATAAGGCTTGGGAAAACAGTCAGGTCCGTGAACCGCTAAGGAGCGTGTGGAAGGAAAGGTCAGTGTTTGAAATTATGGTATTCGTAGTGTAATGTAGGGTGGATGCGAGTCTTAGGCCTTGAATGCAAAGTAAAGGAGGAGAGGATGCATGTGATGGTAAAGGAGGAGAGGATGGTTGAGATGGATGTGAGATGCCCGAGGAGAGTTTGTAGTGAGAGTCGGGTTGATTGTGGAAGGAATGACGATGCAAGAGAGAGGAGTTGTGGTAATATATGCAGTCTGATGAGAGGCCGAGCAGGGAGGGTGTGCACGCTGAGGTGGTTTGGTAATTTGGAGAGGATGAGTGTGGAGAGATGGACGACAGAGAAAAGATATTTTCTTACATTGATATTTTGATGAATTTGATAAAGAATAATTATCCTCTACATTCATTGTAAGTTATAAAGTTATGATATATTTGGTAATATTTATTGTTTATGATGAATTACTTTTACAAATTGTGGTTCCAATTATCACCCCTTGTAGACTAGAATTAACATTGTTAAACAAAAAAGCTAAAGAATAGGGTTTGATAAAATGTATATATCACATGGTTAGAGAAATGTCATTTATTTTTACCGTTAATGAATCTTATGATAACTACCTTAATTAAATGTTCTTTGCATTGCAGTGTAAGCTGAACAGAGGTTGTGATGATTTTCTCTCTCTCTCTCTCTCTCTCTCTCTCTCTCTCTCTCTCTCTCTCTCTCTCTCTCAAAACGTTTATTAGGGGGAACAGTTGGTATTCATATTCAGTTACACGTATATCATTCTGCATCAGCCTCACGCACTTTGTAATATCTTCCTTAAGTAAACAGTTTACTTTTACGATTTTTTTCTCGTCTGTGTGAGCGACGGCGAGGCGAACGAACCCCAAAAAATACTTTGATGTACTTAAGAACTGGATCAACTGTTTCCAGGTTTTTGGTGGGCAAGAGTATACTCAGGCATATGAAACTACTTTCTTTTCAAGAGAATAAAACCAGAGTTAGTTAGTTACGTTTTTTCTCCCTCGTTTGCGGTGAAGAGAGCAGGTTCAGCTCGAAATGGGAGGAGAGTCTCTGCTGTTTTATCTGGTATATGTTGGGTTGGTGAATTGTCGTCTCATATTGGGTTTATTTGAAGTTGTTGGAATATATGTTGGGTCGTTTAAAACACTTAGGGCATGTTGAGGGAGCGATGTACGTTATAATACAGGAGGGTTGATGTTGGATTTGTGAAAGGAATTAGGCAGAGGGTTTAGGAGGTTGGGTTATAATGTAAGTCAGGTTATATCCATTATATTAGGATGGTATACTCGTATACCTGTTGCTAATTAGGGGTCGGGCGTGGCTAATTTTATTGTTCTCGTGAGGAGAGGTTGTCTAAGTAATTTGGGTTAAATTGATACACGATCGAATATGGAATTACATCAGTGGACTGGTTATGTTAGTTATATTAAATCAGGATAAAAGTTTGAGTTATTTCGTCCTAGTGAAATATGTTTTAGATTTTTTTAAGTCAGTCTTATGAGATAATCAGGAAATTTTCATAAGTTTGTCATAATTTTTCTGTTGTGTTACATTTTAAACGTCATATTTAAAGTGTTCCTGTAATATTTCGCCATATTTTAAGAATTATTTAAACACCCTTGACCAAGAGTTAACGACCGACCCTTGGGTATGATGGCCTGACCTTCGACCTGACCTTGGAAAGTCTGGTCAAAGGGGGCGAGAAGTGTCCCAGCCAAGGAAGGACTCCACACACACACACACTTTGCTCTCCTGAATCAGCCGTCACCTCAGTCAGTGAGTGAGTCCCGTCCCTTGGGATCGCTGGCCTGTGGTCGTCAACGCGACAAAAAATATATATTTTGTTTCGTCATCTTAAGCATGAGCTTCGCACGGCTTTCACCGTCTTCATCTGCAAATAGAAACTTGAAGGCAAAGTCACCATTACAAGAGAAGGGAAATTGTCTGTCGCCTCTCTTTCTCACTTTCTCTTAGGCCTTGCTCAAAATTTCTTTGGCCTGGTCGATCAAACCTATCTATCTGGTCGGTGTACGTCCGTATGTAGGTACAGTGGGCATCATCGCCCAGGATCAGTCGTACCCCTCCATCGAAAAGGATAGAGCCGCTCAATGGTTTTTTAACGGCAACCTGTTGTGAATTTGTTAAGTTCTTCCTCATTTTTCTGTGTATTGAATGTTTCGATTAGTTAAAGGGCTTTGCTTGCGTGCGATGACGCTTTCTTTTTCCCCAAGGCGAATATTAGGCAAGTTTAGGACGATTCGGCGCGTCATCTAACTCTCTTTGCTTGGGGAGAATGCAGCAAGCCATCAAGTAAATCGTAATTGACGAATTTTGTGTTGAAACTGATTGAACAAGTCTCCGTGTATTGATTTTCTATTCATTTTTAACTCCTGGTTCGGAATTTGTTGCTGTAAATTTCTTGTTTATTCAGTAGAGTCGGAAACGTTTTCCCTTTCAGTGAAATTGTATCCAGAAGAAGAGAAGCGACGTTTGTGCTCCCGTTTGGGAATGGGACATAAACTGAGATTTGTACTGTGAAATACCAATGCCTGCTGGACGGAAGCCCGTAATGAACCAGCCAGAGATTGTGGGAGTTCCGTACTTACTGAGGCTTCAGTTGAGGATATGGTGAATGGATTTACTTAACGTTTTTCAAGTATGACGACGTATCCCCTTAAGTAAGGCGAGGAAGCCCCTTCATAACTATGAATTCAGTCTTCTTTGTGGGAGTTGATCCATCGTACTTAGGGAACCACAGTGGCCATATATAGAGTGAGGTGTTCATGTTCGGGCTATACCAAACAGATCCTTCCCAACAGGAGTCGTTACTGTTGTCACAATAATAACGTAACGCTGATTTCCCTCTCAACGTAACATCGAATGTCAGTGAGAAAGACATATATGTGGTTTGACAACTTTCCCTTTTTTATGTGGATGTTCTCGACTCGTCCTGTGTGTATGTGTGTGTGTGTTTGCCGTGTATTGTGATGTCCAGCGATGACATGTGGTCAGCATGAAGGAAAAAAAAAAGAGGTGTTTGAAAAGTGAAGATGATCTGATCTGCAATGAGAGTTGGAAATAAGATTAAGACTTGGAGTGTGTGTGTGTGTGTGTGATGGTACGGCATGGACGTTCATCTTAATCCATGCATGAAATGGATTCAGAACATTCTCTCTCTCTCTCTCTCTTGCCGGGTTGTCCACTGGCTGACCTGCCCATTACCTGTGCTGGACCACTCATTTCCTTAGTAACAAGACCTTAAGTTTGGAGTGACGTGTGGTGGTGTCTGTGGAGAGTCAGTATTACCAGCCAACTCAAAAGTCCAGCACCTCAACCAGTAAAACCAGGCTAACCAGATTTAATAAAACAACCAAACCCAAAGAAAATACGATCAATCTAACTTATTCAAACTAAGCTCAAGATCACGTAAAACTAAACTTTAGTAAATTTCTGTAGTACAATATTCTAAACTAACAAAGGTAACGTCAGTTTAAACTGGCTTAGTATAACTCTCCTTAACACAACCTGACAAGAGAAGGCCTATCGTGTCAATGCAGCTAAAGTAAACCAACTCGGTACATTTGTTAAACGTTATAGGAATGAGATTGCCTTGTTTTCAAGTGCTTGTCATTTGTCACATGCATATCTCACTGATTTCCATTTAAGTAGTTAGAATTTATACCAAATGGGATGTCTGAAAAAGTAAATAATACAATATCAATGCTAGTCTATAATTCATTTATAACAATTGTATCGTACGCGGTGTACGATAATGATATTAAAGTGATGTACGATGTCGTGTTTGTCATCGTTTCAGCAGAGGAGGATGAATTCCTGGTTCACTTTCCCTGGACCTGTCTGTACCCGCTATGTACAGAGTCATCAGAAAATAAGATTATAAACCAATCTCTCTCTCTCTTTCCCGTTTCTCTGCTTGTTATATTTTTCGAGTGTAATGCCCGACACTTTCACCGAAGAGAGTGAAGGGCACCCCGCCCGCTGGGGCGCGCTCAACTTTCACCCCGGGAAGTCCTCGGTGCCCCTCGGGGGTGTGTGTGCAGGATTACCCCGTCGGCGGATGAGGAGGCTGCATTGTGCAGGGAGAGGCGGGTACAGGAGAACGGCAAATACAAGGTTAATAACCTCCTACAAAGATGACGAGGCAACTCGCATGTATCGAAGTCATCGTACATCATAAGGTGTCCGTACCATACCCATTGTTTACATTGTCGTACTCGAGTTATAAAATTATCGTAAACGTTTTGGTAAATGGTGTATATTTATTTCACTGATCTGTGGCGGTTCAGTAATCGTGCTAGAGACTCAAGCATTTTTCTAACATACCGGAAACCTCCTGGCGAGCAATATGGCAATGCAACATTGGCAAGGTATGTATTTTATCGAATATCAAACGCCTTACTCCATCGTACCCCGGGCACCGTGCGTGCCAGGCTTATGGTACGAGTACCCTGACCGTCTCGCTCAGACATACGGTACGCGCACCCTAACGCTTCAGGTACACACGTGCGTCCCCTCCGCCCGTCTTGCTCATCGCTGTACCATCCGATCCCTTAACCTGTGTACCGATGCGATCGAAGTGTGAGTCACAATTGTACTACGAGAAGTATGGACACTTTTCATCCATTCCTAAAACCGACACCGATTTTAAGATGCGTAATTAACACGTAAAGTTTGAGTGTGATTAGGTTTATTTATATTTATTAAGCCATCTAAAAAGTTTCATTTGATTATAAAACGATGTAGTCCGTGTAATATACTATTCTCGCGGATTTGATTCTCTTTACCCGACAGTAATCAAGCATCAAATAATATTAAATAAATAATATCGTATACAAACGATTAATAAATAACATTTAGTAGGGGAGAGCCAGACTAAATGTTTATAGACATTCTCTTTTCCTAACTTTCTCTTAATAGTCGCACTTCCCAGAACCCTCGAAAGAGCCCCTCCCAAATTCTTCACCTCCTACAAAACCCGTTCCCCCAGCTACCACTCAAGCAAGTTATTCATACATATATTTCTAGTCACCTGAGCCTTTCATTCCCACTTTCTTATGTTTCCCCGTTTTCTTCACCAACACTAAATCATTTCTGTCTCGCTTTTCCCGCCTTAGAAAGGTGACACAAAAAAGTGAACGTTCGAAGAAAGACTCTCATTTTCCTTCATCTTTTGCTCCAATTTTTAGAAAGCGAAAACACTGGAGGGGAGGATTTTTCAGCCTCCACGTTCCAGGTGTCTCTAATTGTCTTATCACAAAGGGGATGCCTTGTTTTGCATTCTTATACCCTTATCTCTAAATTACACACACACACACGCACACATCTCGGTGGCACATCGTATGGGAAATCCCAAGGAAGGAGGTACTCGGCCAGTAATTATACGTTTTTGCCAAAGAAAAATAACGAGGTGATGCGCAATAAGAAGAAGTTAAAGGACAGGCGAAGGAAAGTGTACGTAAATGATGATTTGACCTAACTAAGGGCTAAAATGATGAAGCTGGTAAAGGAGCAGGAAGGAAGCTGTGAAATTTGTGTCCTCAAAGGGACGGGAGTATTCTTGCCTGGCTGCACAGTGGAGGGAGGAGACCTGTGGTCATAAATACTCCTGACGATTTGCACAAAGTTGGAATCGCCACTCCTGCTGGCTGGGAAAACCTTAGTTTGGGTCACCGGGCTAGGTTCTAGGACAGTGCTGGGGCACAGCACATGCCTAGGCAT
>JAYMFT010309509.1:0-10138 GCA_038088735.1 Panulirus argus | reverse complement strand
ACGCTACCTTGGTAACGCAGGAAATTGCGAATATGTATGAAAAAAAAATAATGATAATTATAAAAATAAATATAATGATAATAATAATAATAATGATAATAGTAATAATAGTAATAATAATAATAATAATAATAATACACCCGTATGGGGCAGTCACCTCAACTTTATTACCTAACTGGCCACAAATGAACTTCTGCATCTTTGCTTCACTGGATAACATGAATTTGGGGGAAAAAATAATAAACTCAAGAGTTTTGTCTTACACTGAAAATTCCTGAAAACATGCATTTGGTAGAGAATCATAATAAAATAGCGAAATGCGTTTAACCTAGCATTCATAAGTAGCAGAAAATTAGCATAAACAATCCATCTATTAAGCAGCTACGCTAACAACAGTGAGGACCGCTATATATAGCATGTTAGCGACAGCACCAGGAGATAAAACCCAAACATTATTGGATGCAGTTCAGTGATAGTGTGGTTATCATCCTTTCTGGTTACGATGGATCTGAGCTCCATAGGAAGAACTCTTAACCATGGGAAGCAGCCAGAATCTAATGGGACGAATGCAAATCCCCAAGCACTTCAACAGGAATATGTTAATGCACTATGGACCATAGGAATGGAAGAAATGCTGATATATTTTGTGAGAGCCAACCGATTATTGTGGGACCCAAGACACATGCATTTCACAAAGCCAATGATGAAGAGGAAGAAAGTGGAGGAAATTGCAGCCACTATTAGGAGGGAGGCGTCACCTGACGGAAATCTCGCCCTTACGCCAGGTTAGCTAAGATCTAACGGCTAAATTATTTATATTGAAAAGAATATTGTAAATTTACAAGGTGTGTGTACGCATTTCATAGAGGACACCGTTTTTCCCTAGATAGTTTAATGTATCCAAAATTTTCCTTTCGAAAATAGTTCTTATGAAATACCTTATGTAATTCAGTCACAGCTGTTCAACCTTTCGTGAACATTTACTATGAATGATGAACAGTTCATTTACGGTTGCCAATCCAGTCATTGACGCTAAAGTCCCAGAAATTTTATAAGGACTCGATACTCTCTTACATCTTCAATGTCAAGATGGATGAGAGTGCACAATAAATTCACTTGCGTTGAAGGAGAAATCTGGTTTAATTTTCTCAGACGAAATTGAGAAAAAAAGAAATGACTTGTTCCTCTGGATATAACAACACATTTACCCAGATATTCATATCCCTCTCCACTAATACAAATTTATTATTGCAGCATAGAATGTATTTCTCTAAATAAAAGGTCATGAAGATAAGGGAAAATCTGGTACTAATTAATCTAAAAGTATGGGAAACACTTCTAAAGCTTGACAGAACCTTCTAAATCCGTAGGTCCCCCAAGTAATCAAGATTTATCCTAACTAGTGTTTTAGTTGATTTACATCAATATTAGTGGTATCTTCCTTATCTTCATATAATCAAAGCCATTCTCGAAAAGTGCTTCTTTCCCTGAGATATAGTTGTACAAAAAAAAAAACTTCCAACTGGATCTTAGCAACAGACCATAACAGTTACATACTTTTCAGACTGCATTTAAAACCAAGGTAAATTTTGGCTGCTAAGAGAAGATATGTGAGGCTTCTATAACTTCCATTGATTTCTAAGTGTTTCACTTACTTTTGGAAGGCCTTACTCATAGGACTGATTGTCATAACACCTTCATCTTTATCTTATACAGTGAAACTGAAGAGTTCTCCTCCATCTTTTCTTTTTCCCTCTTTTTATAACCTTTATGGGTTAAAAGTCAATCCTACAACACCTGAGTAGCTCGCATTAATCCTTCTTACATGCTTTCATTTTATACCAATCAAGTTATACTTTATCCAGTAATGCTATGATTGGGGTATCTCTTGTGTGTGCAAAGTTGGCTGCTATGACTTTGTTCTTTTTACCTCACTGCTGTTCCCATCATAGCAGGGTAACATCATTTGCACACATCCATGCACTGAAACCAGAACCTGCCATTCACATATTGAAACTAGAGCCTGACAATCCATTATTTACCTTTCCTCCTTCATATATCCTGCTTCATCCCACTGACAGTAGGTTACCCCATATGCTGCTTCAAGCCAGTTCATTATATCCCTTGCATACTTCTCACATTCCTGAATGACCAGACTTTTGTACCCCAAAGCCATCTTCACTCCAGCCTTCCATCTGCTTCTGTCATGGTTTTAAAAGCATCTCAACAAGTAAGAAACAGAGTAATAAAGTGTGCAGTAATACCTTGGAATACTGTATACCAAAAAGATATTATACAAAAATAAATAAATGTAGCAAAAAGTTTTAAAGATTATTTAGTGTACCATCAAGAGAAATAAGAAACACACATTGGATGACAACAGAAGAAATATTTAAAAGTAAACTTTGTAAATGGTTGAAAACATTTCCAGGAGAACCCACGACTGATTATGGACTGTGTATTGAGAGAGAGAAACATATTATTCATTTAGCAAGACAAGGTGAAAATTTTTCGCTTGCCTTGCGTTTTGGCTGTCTCATTGTAGGTACTAGTGTATGTAGGTAGGTACTCCTTTTTTTCTGACATTTCTGATATGCAGATACACTTAGTCAGTCAGTTATTGCTTATTATAATTTCCATTTGTCTGAGCCATTTTCATATCCTGTTGAGCTCTCTCAGTCACACTGCACTTAACTCCACAACTTTCTCTTATACTTTCTCTTACATTGTCATTCTTTACATGATCAGCTCAACTCAAGACATTTCATCTCCATCACATCAACCCTCTTCTTTTGCTTTGAATTCAAGGCCAAAGACTCGCATCTTTCAACACTCAGGATTGCTGTACCATCAAACATGACTATTTTTTTCTCACTTCCATAATAATTTTAACACAATAACTGCTGATATGCCAAATATGGTACAAGACACCTGTGGCAGCTGACTGCAGATGTGTTTATGTTAAAGTGCACTTCAAAATCACAGATGTGGTAAATAGCAGACTGGTGAATTAGGGAACAATACTGGCAACTCAGACTGTTTCCACATCCTTGCAACATCAATATGCTGTAGAGGACAGTACTGTGCATGGGAGCAGGGAGCAAAGAAACTGTATTTAAAGTATATTGATTTATACAGATAATGTATATAAAGAGTGGAACATAGAAGTTATAACATGATTACATAAGGAGAGAGCTAGGTGGTTTGGAGGGTTCTAGGATTAATACTATGTTAGCAAGCTTCAACGTGTTGGGAGTTTAGTTGTGAAGCCAGAAGTTGAAGATGTCAGTAAGTGCTTGGATTGCAACTGGGCCAATGTATTTTATGTGGAAGTCTGATATGTTGTCAGGGCCTGTTGCAAGAGAGTTCTTTAAAGTTTTGTTTATGCTGCATGAGTTGATGGGAGTGAAGAGTGGGTGAACAGTTGTTTCTGAGTGTATTTTATGTATTACTGAAAATGAATTATGAATAACACCTGAAATTTTTGCTAAATAATTTAGTCATCATAAGCAAAGAGTTTATCATATACATGGTGTACAAAATTGTTTATTGATATGCTCAAAATATGATTTTAAGTGCATTATGTGAATGGCTAAGAGAACAGAATCTATTAGGAGAAAAACAGGGGCACAGACTATAGCTTTTGAGAAATGTACCAATCTTGTATGTTTGTAACAGCTTTTGAGAAATTACCAGTCTTGTTTGTAACTAAAATTTTCCAGTGTTTTCCAGTTTACTTTGTCTGCTTTTGCAGAAGATGTGTGGAAGAAATACAAGAATTTACGAAACTTCTTTGTGCGAGAAGTGAAACGGACATGTGAGAAACGTCGTGAGATAGGTGATGACAAATATGCCTCCAAGTGGGTGCACTTCAACAGAATGCGGTTCCTGCTTACTCCTTTGAAGCTCAGACTTGGTGAAAGTCACTCAAACACCTTTTGCCAGGTGGTAAACAAGATATAGATAAAATACTGAAGATCCATATTTCTAAAATCTGTAAACTCCCAAAATTCATGATCCTGAGGATTCAAGGTTACCAACTTGGAACATGAATTTCCAATAATTGATTTCATTACCTATATATTATATTTACATCTGCATTAGGTATATAAAATATTCTATTAAAGATATGATGTGTTCAGACCATGATCAATAGCCTCTGTATTTCTAAGAATTTTAAAATTCCAAATTCTGAATGTAGCATTATCCTAAGAATTATGGATTTTCATTTAATTTTACTTCAGTTTCTGCTTCTTAACAAAAAACGGTATTTTACGTGCAATTCTGAATATGTGGAGAAGAATTAACATATGATGAAGGTAATTTTTCTCAACAAAATTTAGTGCTTTAGCTTTTATTACACTAAAGATGCCTTATACACGGTGTCTCTTGGTGTTTGGCAACATCTCAACATGCTACCCTGTTTTCACCAATTTTTTTTTTTTTAGTAACCTTTTAAACAGATCACAGACAAAACAAAGAACGTATTTAACTTCATCTCTCATTAACATGTTACCATCATTGCTGAGATAGGGATGAAAATATGCATATGGCATGCTGGAAATGTTTCTTTACCACATTAGCTATAGCATAAAGATGATAAATCTGCTCTCAAGGAGGGTCAGATGAGGATCAATGATCATGCTGCAGAGAGGTACCTTTTCCTACTTTCCCTCCAAAGTGACATGTAGAATTGACTCCTAAAGTTTTGTTCTTTATCATCATCATACCATTATGTGTCAAAGCACCAAAAGCAGTGCCTTGCAGTACATTTTAAATGTTGGTTAAGCCACTAAGTATGCAGAGAAAGCACCGTATGCTTGCAACATCAACACAGAACATGTAAAAAAGTTATGGATCCACAGATTGCATTACATACAGAAAGTTGAAGTAAAGGAGCATAAAATAACAGCTAGATATCTCTAAGGGAAAGAAATAAAAGGTAGGCTAAGAGGAGTTCAGGTGTGTTTGTTAAACATATTGTAAACCATCACTGGTGATGATGGAGCATGAATGTACTCAAAGAAAATAATTTTAGACTCTTAAAGGACTGAGTCCTCTTACATTTAGGGGGTCCATATTGCTGGGGTTTATCAAAAAATTCAGAACTACATTAGTCTTAACAGTTAATGGGACTTATCAAGTTAAAACAATGAAAAATCTGGTAAATTATCCACATTTGTTACTGTACAGACATTTAGATTTGGCATGCTGCTTGAGCTTGGCTTATCACATTATTTTTCACTTTTGTTGATGCCTGCATCTTTATCTCTTCTATTCTACTACTAGTAGACTACTGATATGCAAAAAACTTTTCCCAGTGCCAATAATTCAACATCCGGAGAGTCATTATTACCCTGATTAGTACCTCCAAACTAATGCTAATTAGCTTCTAATGAGTGTGGTGCATGGGTAACTGAGGCTAAGATTCTCTCTTGGTGCTTATTGTAATTGCTTGTGACATAAGGCATTTCTTCTTACCAGTGAATCCAGTTTGAATGACTGCAGGAAATGGCAACCCATACTAACATGGATAATTCCACAAGGTCAGGCATGTGTTTTATGGGTATCTGAAACTCTAGAATTTTTCCAATGCTAATATTAGTTGCTTGTGACACAAGGCATCTCTGCATACCAATAAAGTGTGCCATTCAGTTTAAACAAGGGTAGGAAGAGGCAACATATACAGGTAAGGACATGGTCCTTTAAGTTATTGGGTTAAAAGATAAATCTTTAACTGTGTTGCCATTTCCATAGGCAATCAGTGTCTTATGGTACATCTCACTTGTGTAAATGATAACTATAGTATTTGTGCACATACATGTAGATCAAGAAGTTTTTTTTATTTAAAATTCATGCATTTCTACCTTTCAGATGAGAAACAATCACTCATCAATAAAGAAAGAAAGCCAGGATATCAGCAAAGCCATCAGTGACGAGAGTACTAGGTTACATCAGGACTGGCAGGAGGAGGTACGGGTTGGTGGGGAATGGGAAGGTACCTCTGAGCAAGTTTCCTCCACATCCACTGCATCAGCTAGACCTACATCATCTCCTGCCCCTCAACCTGAACAACTTGATGCAAATAATGAGCCTTCTTCATCAAGAAAAAGACAGTATAAGGCATATAGAGCCAGAGTAATAAATTCTAATGACCTAGAGAAAGCTGCTAAAATTTTACGGAACCTGGAAAATAATCAGGGAGATGTTGCTGAAAAATTTGGAAGATTTGTTGCATCTTCAATTCGAACTTTGTCAGAAGAAAGGCAGCATGTCTTGATGGCAAGAATAACTCATGTGATGTCAGAGTTCCACAAAAACAAAGATTAGACTTACAATTATTTTTTGATACGGCAATGCTATACATTATGTATATAATGTGTGAATGTGTTTGTATTTATTTTAAACAAAAATTCCCAAAGATATTGTTTGTGTTTTCAGGCAAATGGCATGACATGTACATATTTGCTGAAGAGTGGTAATGAATGTTAAGAAAATTTTAAAGTATACGGCACAGAGGTTTGCACTTGCTAATGGATTGCAGAGTATGTAGTTTCAACTGTTGCATGGCTTGGTCAGATACGATTTGCAATGCAAGATCAATGGCCTGGGTGGAAAAAGGAGTTTCCTACCTTTCTGATGAATGTGATTTATTATAATCTATTTTGCCTAGTTTATTGCTGCCTGCATAGCTTGTTATGTAGAGACTTCTGTGTATGATGCCTGTTTCAAAGTGTCCATAGGGTAGACAACAGTGTCCCTACAGGGAAAAGTATTTCTAGGTGGTTTTCTATAGAAGACCGCAAAGTAAGATTTGAGGTACAGGTTGCACCTCTCTAATCCAGCGCTCTGTGGTCCGGCACGTTTTGAATCTGCTGCCATTAGTTTGTGGATCTGCTACCAGGGTGGTGCTGTTAGCAAGTTAGCACCGCTAAGGTGCCAAAATCTGTTTACACTGCAGTCCTGTTAATTTCTTATACTTTGCTATATTTTAGTCCTTAAGGATATCATCCAAGAGACCAAGAGGTGCAGAAGATGTTGCGTAAGTATAAATCATTATCGATGCTTGAAAAGGTGGTGTTACTGAGGAAACTAGATATAGGAACTTCTGTGTGAGTACTAAGAGATTGGATCATCAACTGTGTATGACTTAAAGAAACAAAAGAAGCAGATTTTGAAGTCTTTTGCTGAAAATGAAAGCCAGAAAAGTTTAAAGTTTCAGAAAACTTTGAAAGGTGCCAGGAGTACAAAATTATACAGTGCAGTTATAAAGTGGTTGAAGGTCTGACATAATGAAGGTGTAAGTATTTTTGGGGAGATGCTTAGCTGCAACAGAGTTTGTAGATGAATTTGCACAGTTAGTGGCAGCAGAAAACTTAGTCCCAGAGTAAGTGTATAATGCTGACGAATCAGCCCTGTATTGTCATCGTGTGCCACAAACAACCCTTGCCCAAGAATGGAGGAGTTTCCATCTGGAGGTAAGGATTCCAAAGATAGGGTAACAATGCTTGGCTGCAGCAATTCTGCAGGAACACATAAAACCAAGCTGATGATAATTGGTAAGAGTGTGCACCCGAAGGCCTTTAAAGGAATGAAAATTCTTCCACTTACCTACTTTGGTACTAAAAATGGGTACATGACAACTAAACTTTGTCTTGAATGGTTTGAAAATTACTTCATGCGTGAAGCTAGAGCACACTAAAGGAGCATCCACACTATCAGGCAGTGCCTGGTGGGCACGAGTGTTAAGTCCATCATCAGACACTTTGTGACAACTTTGATGGGCAATTCAGTGGAATGCCCTTGCCTGCAGTTGAGTGAAATCACACACTGCCTGGTGGTTTGATGCTGGGTCTGGAGCAGTGGTGCTACCAACCACAAAAAGTTACCACTCTTTACACCATATAGTTTTCTGTACTGTTCTTATTTTCTTTTTTAAGCACACAGCACTATTTTTTTCCTTTCAACTTTGCTGCACATGGTGACACTGCACTCGTGGCTTGCTGACCACCTGCTGGCTACTGTACAACTTGACTGCCCAGCCACCTCAACAGTGTTGACAACAACACTGGCATGGCCTACAGACTTTGCCGGTTGAGGGCACAGCCTGCCGGGAACTGGCAGATAGTATGGACGTTGCTTAACTTTGTTGGCCTCGATCCAAAGGGTAAAATATTTTTAATTTTATGTAATTGTTAGGCACACCCCAAAGCAGAACCTTGTTTGGAAGCATTATTGGTTGTATTATTTTGTGCTTTAAGCTCTGTTCTACCATTGATAACACAGAAATATGTATGTGGAATGAGCTGGCAGGACTATGGGTTGGGCATATATTTACATAGGGGTTCCCTTAGGGGTCAGTGTCTGTTTTCTGGCATTTTCTGAGGCCCAGCAGTGGTCAGGTCCTAAGGTTGACAGATTACAGAGGTTCAACCTATACTTGGTATTTTTAAGCTTTTAGTCGAAACAGCATTTAAACTATTCAGTCTTCTCATTTCCCTGGATAAAACTTTCAAGAGAAACAGGTTGTAAAATTTTCTAAGTACTGAGCTTTAAAAGCCTGCAGAGACCATTTATGTATACATTAGTGATAGATTTTCCTGTTTGAAAATATATATTTTATTGATAATGAACCTTAGCATTTGGATGATTACTTAGTGCATTCCAATATAGTCTGTTAGAAGTCCATGCCTGTAGGTGAGCTTAAAGTAATAGGTATCCTATAGTGCACTTTATGTTTTGTGTGGTATGCAAAATATATGTTGTATCTAAACATATAGTAAACATTGGTTGCCCTTTTTATTATGGGGTTGAAATTTCATTCTAAAGATTATATCCACCTAGGTTTAATAAATGTTCTTTGCCCATGTGTACCATTACTGTAAATCATCCAGAGATGTATGTGTCTGAATTTTAAAATGAATTTAGGGTTGATGTAATTCCCAGCCAATCCCTAAAATGCCCTAATGCACAAGCTGAGAGACACCTCTATATGAATATTTATACACTGAGTTTCATGCCTCTATTTCAAGGCTGTGCATTGATCCTAGTTAGTGGCAAAGGTGGCAGTGCATGATAATTTGTCCCCAAAGCAATTATCCTCCAGCCATGCCAATGAGAGCACATTTTCATGAGTTTTGGGAAGAAAATTGGGCAATTGTTGGCTAGTTTTATAGGACCAGGGAGATGATCTTGAGTTATGATGCTTGACAAATTTTGATTGGTACATTTATTCAGAGAAAAGATACAATATCTCAAAGGGTTCAGGTGACAGAAGTTGCTTGAATGATTATATATTTTTTTATCATATGGAGAGTGATTTTATGGACACTGACTCTTTTAGCATTGAAAGTTGACCAAGATGAGGCAGGAGAAGGTCTTTAACAAAACTAGAGGCAGTGTTACTAATGCTTGCATAACCTTGACATTGCTGCATCTGATTGGTGTAGCTGGTAATTTTGCAAACTTTTAGTTTAGTTTTGCTGTTATGAAAAAAATTTTTAGTAAATTACATTAACTACAAGATAAGATTTCTTATATATGATTAAACATTATTATAATCAGTAATAATTTTTTTTAGGTAAAGTACATGATTAAATATGTGCAATGACATCTTATTTGATACTCAAAAATTAATTTGCTCCTTTTAGCACATTGTGCTGAAACATATAAAACATCTTCAAGTTATTATAGTGAAAGTAGAGATTGAAATGTACTTCTTAGGTGATTTTTATCATTAGTGTGTGAATATTTTTAGAATTGGAAGATTGAATATATTTCTTAAATGACTTGATTTTCATAAATTTTGAAGGTTGGAGAGAAAACTTATTTAAGTGTTAAGGATGGCAGGAAATTCTTAAGGAAGTAGGCTTTCTTTTGATTGATATCAAGGAAATGTTAGAAACGGTTTATACCTGTGATTGCATTATTATCTTATTTTGTCTTTATAAAAAATGCAAGAGATGCTGTAGTAATTTGAGATTTAGGGTATAATTGGGACACTTGGGATATTCAGTATCATCAATAGAAATGGTGAACAGCTTGTGAAGTTGTGTGCTGAAAAAGGACTGGTGATTGTTAATACCTGGTTTAACAAGAAGGTTATGCACAACTATATATATATATATATATATATATA
>JAYMFT010309498.1:0-10138 GCA_038088735.1 Panulirus argus | reverse complement strand
AGAAGCTCACTAGGAAGGAGAAAGCTGTGGCTCGGGGCTTCCTGGGCAGTCACAAGGCCGAAGACTATGTGGAGCTGCTTGAGACTGTGGCGAAGAACTACGGCGGCAAAATGGGCTGCAGGTTGTCCCTCAGAGTCCATAACCTTGACGCTCGTCTCGATAAATCAAGAACGCAGGAGCATATTCGGGGAAGCAAGGCGAGGATATACTGGACTTTGAACGCCGCTCTCAAGGAACATATAACGAGAACGTGATGGGAGATTATATCTGGGGTCTGATTAGTGAAAGTGATTTACAGTACAATCGTAAATCTCGAAAAACTACTCACTTCTAAATCTTTTGTGATACTTTTGTTTAACACGAGTGTAAATACAGTTAATTTTTCTTCATATGTTGTTGATTATCTGACTCTATGTGAATAAACATGTGCACATTCACCCGTTGTCCTATTCGAAATAGGTGAATTTCAATGTATCATTGGCCAGGTCACAAAAACAAACTTTGAAGGGAATGATAGCCTTTTTCTCTACTTTTTACGCATAAGCAATTAGGAAGTAGCACTTACTACCCAGGAAAAAAAAGTGTGTTACACAGTGTTATCTGAGAAGGGATGCTCCACTTTAACTCATTACGAAAACATCAGATTCTAAAGAAGCTCAATCTATAATATTGCTACTGGATTCGTCCAAACTACACATGAGGTACTCGAGGAGCTTAGTGTATACAGTTGCTGCAGGATCTGACCAGGGAACATACAAGGTCCTAAGGAAGCTCAATTTTCACTGATGCTGCTGTATTCGTCACGTCTACACATGAGGTAATAGAGGAGTCAAATATTTATTGTTGATGTTGGATCCTTCCAGTTTAGACTTAAGTTATACAGGAACTCAGTCTATGCTGTTGCTGCTGGATCAGTCCGATATACAAATAAGATTCTAGAGGAGCCCAAATTGTACTGTTGCTGCTGGATCCAGCTACACATATGGCGCTAGAAAGGTTAGTGAATACTGATGCAGTTGGATCCGTCCAGTCTATACATAAGGCCCTACAAAATCTCAGTTTATACTGTTGCTGCCCCATCCGTCCAGTCTAGATAATTAGAGGTTCTAAGGCAGCACAAGCTATACTGTTCATGCTATATCTGTCCAGTCTACACACAGGTTTTTCAAGAAGCTCAATTAATGTTGCTGCTGATGAATCCATCTTGTGAAAACATAGATATTCTGGAGAACCTCAGTTAATTCTGTTGCTGCTGAATACTTCCAGTCTACACGTAAGCTTTCAGAGGAGATAGAGCTATAATGTTCTCTTGAATCCTGTCAGTCTACCTGGCACATTTTAAAAATATAGCTGACAACGTCAGTAACACTACCATCAGCCACCAACACTAGCAGGAACAGAGTTGTGGCTGAGAGCGTTAGTAACGCTACCATCAGTCAGCAACACTGGCTGGACCATAGCTGAGGCTATCAGCGTTAGTAACACTATCATCAACCAGCAACACTGGCAGGACCATTGTTGTGGCAGTCATCGTTAGTAACACTATAATCAGTCTATAACACTGGCAGGACCATAATTGTGGCTGTCAGCGTCAGTAACACTATCATCAGTTAGCAACACTGGCAGGACCATAGTTCTGGCTGTCAGCGTTAGCAACACTGGCAGAACAATAATTGTGGCTGTCAGCGTCAGTAACACTATAACCAGAGAGCAACCCTGACAGGACCATAGTTGTGGCTGTCAGCGTTGTAACACTATAATCAGCCAGTAACACTGGCAGGACCAGCGTTATGCTTGTCACCGTTAGTAACACTGTAACCAGCCAACAACACTGGCAGGACCATAGTTGTGACTGTCAGCGTCAATAAAACTATCATCAGTCAGCAACACTGGCAGGATTTTAGTTGTGACTGCCAGCTTCTGTAACACTACCATCATCCAGCAACACTGGCTGGACCATAGTTGAGGCTATCAGCGTCAGTAACACTATCATCAACCAGCAACACTGGCAAGACATAGTTCTGGTCGTCATCGTTAGCAACACTATAACCAGCCAGCAACACTGGCAGGACCATAGTTTTGGCTGTCACCGAAAGGAACGCTATAATCAACCAGGAACACTAACAGGACCATAATTGTGGCTGTAAGCGTTAGCAACACTGGCAGGACAATAATTGTGGCCGTCAGTGTCAGTAACACTATAGCCAGAGAGCAACACTGGCAGGACCATAGTTGTGGCTGTCAGCGTCAGTAACATTACAACCAGCCAGCAACACAAGCAGGACCATACTTGTGGATGTCAGCGTCAAAACACAATCATCAGTAGGCAACTCTATCAGGAACAGAGTTGTGGCTGTGAGCGTCAGTAACACTACCATCAGCGAGCAACACTGGCAGGACTGTAGTTGTGGCTGTCAGCTTCAGTAACACTGTCGTTAGCCAGCAACACTGGCTGGACCATAGTTGAGGCTATCAGCGTTAGTAATACTATAATCAGCCAGTAACACTGGCTGGACCATAATTGTGGCTGTCAGCGTCAGAAACACTATCATCAGCCAGAAACACTGGCAGGACCATGGTTCTGGCTGTCAAAGAAATGAAAGCTATAATCACCCAGGAACACTGGCAGAACTATAGTTGTAGCTGTCAGCGTTAGCAACACTGGCAGGACAATAATTGTGGCTGTCAGCGTCAGTAACACTATAGCCAGAGAGCAACACTGACAGGACCATAGTTGTGGCTGTCAGCATTAGTATCACTCTCATCAGCCAGCAACACTGGCAGGACCATAGTTGTGGTTGTCAGCGTTGTAACATTATAATCAGCCAGCAACACTGGCAGGACCAGCGTTATGGCTGTCAGCGTTAGCAACGCTATAATCAGCCAGCAACACTGGCTGGACCATAGTTCTGGATGTCATCGTTAGAAACACTATAACCAGACAGCAACACTGGCAGAACCATAGTTGTGGCTGTCAGCATTAGTATCACTTTCATCAGCCATTAACACTGGCAGGACCATTGTTGTGGTTGTCAGCGTCAGCAACACTATAACTAACCAGCAACACTGGCAGGACCATAATTGTGGCTATCAGCGTCAGCAACACTATAACCAACCAACAACACTGACAGGATCATAGTTGTGGCTGTCAGTGTCAGTAACACTATCGTTAGCCAGCAACACTGGCAGGACTATAGTTGTGGCTGACAGCGTCAGTAACACTATAACCAACCCGCAACACTGTCAGGACCATAATTGCAGCTATCAGCGTCAGTGACACTATAACCAGCCAGCAACACTGGTAAGACCATAGTTGTGGCTATCAGCGTCATTAACACTACCATCAGCAAGCAAAACTGGTATGAATATAGTTGTGGATATCAGCGTTAGTAACACTATAATCAGCCAGCAACAATCACAGGACCACAGTTGTGGCTGTCAGCGACAGTAGCACTATCATCAGCCAGAAATACTGACAGCACAGTAGTTGTGCCTGACAGGGTCATTAACACTATCATCAGCCACCAACAATGGCAGGACCATAGTTGTGGCTGCCAGCGTCAGTAAAACTACCATCAGCCAGCAAAACTGGTAGGATCATAATTATGGCTTTCAGCGTTAGTAACATTATAATCAGCCAGCAACACTGTCAGGACCATAGTTGTGGCTGTCAACGTTAGTAAAGCTATAATCCGCCAGCAACGCTGGCACTACCATAATTGTGGCTATTAGTGTCATTAACACTATCATCAGCTGGCAACACTAGCAGGACCATAGCTGTGGCTGTCAGCGTCAAAACACTAGCAGGAACAGAGTTGTGGCTGAAAACGATAGTAACACTAATGTCAACCAGCAACACTGGCTTGACCACAGTTGTGGCTCTCAGCGTCAAAACACTATAATCAGGCAACAACATTGGCAGGAAGAGAGTTGTGGCTGAGAGCGTCAGTAACACTACCATCAGCCAGCAACACTGGCTGGACAATAGTTGAGGTTATCAGCGTCAGTAACATTATCATCAGCCAGCAACACTGGCAGGGCCATAGTTCTGGCTGTCATCGTTAGTAACACTATAACCAGCCAGCAACACTGGCAGGACCATAGTTTTGGCTGTCATCGTTAGTAAAACTACAAACAACTAGCGGGACCATAGTTGTGCCTGAGCGCGTCAGTAACACTGCCATCAGCCAGCAACAATGGCAGTACCATAGTTCTGGCTGAGTGTTAGTAACACTTTAACCAGCCAGCAACACTGGCAGAACAATAGCCGTGGCTATCAGCGTTAGTAACATTATGATCAACCAGCAAGACTGGCAGGACCATAATATTAGCTGTCAGCGTCAGTAACACTATAACCAGCCAGCAACACTAGCAGGACCAGAGTTGTGGCTGTCACCAAAAGAAACGCTATAATTACCCAGGAACACTGGCATGACTATAGTTGTGGCTAACAGCGTCAGTAACACTAGAACTAGCCAGCAATACTGGCAGGACCATAGTTGTGGCAGTCAGTGTCAGTAACTCTTCCATCAGCCAGCAACATTGGCTAGACCATAGCTGATGCCGGAGAGTGTTAGTAACACTATCATCAGCCAGCAACACTGGCAGGACAATAGTTGTGGCTGTCAGCGTCAGTAACACTACCATCAGCACGCAAAATTGGTCAACCATAGCTTTGGCTGTCAGCGTCAGTAACACTATAACCAGCCAGCAAGACTGGCAGGACCATAATTGTGACTGTCAGCGTTAGTAACACTATGATTAGCCACCAACACTGGCAGGACAATAGTTGTGCCTGACAGCGTCAATAACACTTCAATCAGGAAGCAACACTGGCAGGACCCTAGTTATGGCTGTCAGCGTCAGTAACACTACCATCAGCCAGCAAAACTGGTAAGACCATTGTTGTTGCCGGGGAGTGTTAATAACACTGTCATCAGCCAGAAACACTTGCAGGACCATAGTTGTGGCTGTCAGCGTTAGTAACACGATAATCAGCCAGCAAGACTGGCAGGACCATAATTGTGCCTATCAACGTCAGTAACATTACAACCACCCAGCAACACTGGCAGGACTATACTTGTAGCTGTGGGCGTTAGTAACACTATCATCAGCTAGCAACACTGGCAGGACCATAGTTCTGGCTGTCATCGCTAGTAACACTATAACCAGACAGCAACACTGGCAGAACAGTAGCTGTGGCTGAGAGCGTCAGTAACACTACCATCAGCTAGCAACACTGGCTGGACCATAGTTGTGGCTTACACTGTTAATAACACTATCATCAGCCAGCAACACTGGTAGAACCATAGTTGTGGCTGTCAGTGTTAGTAACACTATAATCAGACAGCAACGCTGGCAGGACAATAGTTGTGGCTGTCACCGTTAGTAACGCTAAGATCAGCCAGGAACACAGGCAGGACCAATGTTATGGCTGTCAGCGTCAGTAACAATAAGGTCTGCCAGCAACACTGGCATGACAGTAATTGTGGCTGACAGCGTCAGTAATATTATAACCAGCTAGCAACACTGGCAGGACCATAGATGTGGCTGTCAGTGTCAGTAACACTATCATCAGCCAGCAACACTGGCAAGGCAATAGTTGTGGTTGTCAGCGTCAGTAACACTACCATCATCAAGCAACACTGGCAGGACAATAATTGTGGCTGTCAGCGTCAGTAACACTACCATCAGCCAGCAAAACTGGTCAACCATAGTTTTGGCTGTCAGCGTCAGTAACACTATAACCAGCCAGCAACACTGGCAGGACCATAATTGTGGCTGTCAGCGTTAGTAACATCATAATTAGCCACCAACACTGGCAGGACAATAGTTGTGCCTGACAGAGTCAGTAACACTACAATCAGCAAGCAACACTGGCAAGACCCTAGTTGTGACTGTCAGCGTCAGTAACACTACCATCATCCAGCAAAACTGGTAAGACCATTGTTGCTGCCAGGGAGTGTTAATAACACTGTCATCAGCCAGAAACACTTGCAGGACCATAGTTGTGGCTGTCAGCGTTAGTAACGCTATAACCAGCTAAAACACTGGCATTAACATAATTGTGGCTGTCAGCGTTAATAACACTAAGATCAGCCACCAACACTGCCGGAACCATAGTTGTGACTGTCAGCGTCAGTAAAACTACCATCAGCCAGCAAAACTGGTAGGACCAAAATTTTGGCTGTCAATGTCAGAAACACTATAACCAGCCAGCAATACTGGCAGGACAATAATTGTGGTTTTCAGAGTTAGTAACATTATAATCAGCCACCAACACTGCCGGAACCATAGTTGTGGCTGTCAGCGTCAATAAAACTACCATCAGCCAGCAAAACTGGAAGGACCAAAATTTTATCTGTCAGTGTCAGAAACACTATACCAGCCAGCAAGACTGGCAGGACAATAAATGTGGTTGTCAGCATTAGTAGCACTATAACTAGCCAGCAACACCGGCAGTACCATAATTGTGGCTATCAGCATCAGTAACACTATAGACAGCCAGCAACAGTGCCAGGACCATAGTTGTGGCTGTCAGTGTTAGTAACACTATAACCAACCAGCAACACTGGCAGGACCATAATTGTGCCTATCAGCGTCAGTGACACTATAAACTGCCAGCAACACTGGCAGGACAATAATTGTGGCTGTCAGCGTTAGCAACACAATAATCAGCCAACAACACTGGCAGGACCATAATTTTGGATATCAGCATAAGTAACACTTAAACCAGAGAGCAACACTGGCAGGACCATAGTTGTGGCTGTCAGCATTAGTAACACTATGATCAAACGGCATCACTGCCTGTACCATAGTTATGGCTGTCAGCGTTAGCAACACTATAATCAGCAGGCCAAACATGTTATACTAAAGTTGTGGTTGTCGGCATTAGTAACACTATAATCAGCCGGCAACACTGGCAAGAACATAGTTGAAGTTGTCAGCGTTAGTAACACTATTATCAGCCAGGAACACGGACAGGACCACTGTTCTGCCTATCAGTGTTAGTAACACTATCATCAGCCAGTAACACTTTGAAGATCATAGTTGTGGCTGTCAGCTTTATTTAAACATTAATCACTGGCAGGACCATAGTTATGGCTGACAACGTCATTAACATTATCATCACACAGCAAAACTAGCTGGACCATAGTTGTGGTTGTCAGCGCTAGTAACTCTGTCATCAGCCGGAAACACTGGTAGGACCATAGTTGTGATTGACAGCGTCATTAACACTATAATCAGTCAGGAACACTGACTTTACCATAGTTGTGGCTGTCAGCGTTAGTAACACTATAATCAGCCAGCAACACTGGCAGGACAATAATTTTGACGGTCAGCGTCAATAACACTATAACCAGCCAACAACACTGGCAGTACCATAATTTTGGCTGTCAGTGTTAGTGACACTATAACTAGCCAGCAACACTGGCAGTACCATAATTGTGGCTGTCAGTAATAGTGACACTATAACTAGCCAGCAACACTGGCAGTACCATAATTCTGGCTATCAGTGTTAGTGACACTATAACTAACCAGCAACAATGGCAGTACCATAATTGTGGCTGTCAGTGTTAGTGACCCTATAACTAGCCAGCAACACTGGAAGTACCATAATTGTGGCTGTCAGTGTTAGTGACACTATAACTAGCCAGCAACACTGGCAGTACCATAACTGTGGCTGTCAGTGTTAGTGACACTATAACTAGCCAGCAACACTGGCAGTACCATAACTGTGGCTGTCAGGGTTAGTGACACTATAACCAGCCAGGAACACTGGCAGTACCATAATTGTGGCTATCAGTGTGTGACACTATAACTAGCCAGCAACACTGGCAGTACCATAATTGTGGCTGTCAGTGTTAGTGACACTATAACTAGCCAGCAACACTGGCAGTCCCATAATTGTGGCTGTCAGTGTTAATGACACTATAACTAGCCAACAACACTGACAGCACCATAGTTGTGGCTGTCAGTGTTAGTGACACTATAACTAGCCAGCAACACTGGCAGTACCATAATCGTGGCTATCAGCGTCAGTAACACTATAAATAGCCAGCAACACTGGCAGAACCATAGTTGTGGCTGACAGTGGCAATAACACTATAACCAGCCAGCAACACTGGCAGTACCATAATTGTGGCTGTCACTGTTAGTGACACTATAACTAGCCAGCAACACTAGCAGGACCAGAGTTGTGGCTGTCAGTTTAAGTGACACTATAACTAGCCAGCAACACTGGCAGTACCATAATTGTGGCTGTCAGTGTTAGTGATACTATAACTAGCCAGCAACACTGGCAGTACCATAATTGTGGCAATCAGCGTCATTAACATTATGAAGAGCCTGCAACACTGCCAGGACCATAGTTTTGGCTGTCAGTGTCAGTAACACTATAACCAACCAGCAACACTGGCGGGGCCATAATAGTGGCTATCTGAGTCAGTAACACTATAAACAGCCAGCAACACTGGCAGGACCATAATTGTGGCTGTCAGAGTTAGCAACATAATAATCAGCCAACAACACTGGCAGGACCATAATTTTGGATATCAGCATAAGTAACACTTAAACCAGACAGCAACACTGGCAGGACCATAGTTGTGGCTGTCAATGTTTGTAACAAAATTATCAACCAGCAACACTGGCAAGATCAGGGTTATGGCTTTCAGCATTAGCAACATTATAATCATCCATCAACAGTGACAGGACCATTGTTATGGCTGTCAGCATTAGTAACACTATGATCAACCGGCAACACTGGTTGTACCATAGTTATGGCTGTCAGTGCTAGTAACACTATAATCAACACGCCAAACATGTTGTACTATAGTTGTGGTTGTCGGCATTAGTAACACTATAATCAGCCGGCAACACTGGCGAGAACATAGTTGAAGCTGTCAGCGTTAGTAACACTATCATCAGCCAGCAACACGGACAGGACCATTGTTGTGCCTATCGGCGTTAGTAACACTATCATCAGCCAGTAACACTTGCAGATCATAGCCGTGGCTGTCAGCTTTATTTAAACAATAATCACCTGGCAACCCTGGCAGGACCATAGTTATGGCTGCCAGCGTCATTAACACTATCATCAGACAGCAAACCTGGCTGGACCATAGTTCTGGTTGTCAGCGTTAGTAACTCTATCATCAGCTGGAAACACTGGCAGGATCATAGTTGTGACTGACAGCGTCATTAACACTATAATCAGTCAGGCTGACGAACACTGACTTTACCATAGTTCGGCTATCAGCGTTAGTAACACTATAATCAGCCAGCAACACTGGCAAGACCATAGTTGTGGTTCTCACCGTTAGTAACACTATCATCAGCCAGCAACACAGGAAACGCCATTATTGTGGTTTTCAGCGTTAGTAACACTCATCAGCCAGTAACACTGGCAGGACCATAGTTGTGGCTATCAGCGTCAGTAACACTATCATCAGCCAGAAACATTGACAGGACAGAAGTTGTGCCTGACACCGTTAGTAACACTATCATCAGCCCCCAACACTGGCAGAACCATAGTTATGGCTGCCAGCATCAGTAAAACTACCATCAGCTAGCAAAACTGGTAGGACCATAATTATGGCTTTCAGCGTTAGTAACACTATAATCAGCCAGTAACACTGTCAAGACCATAGTTGTGGCTGTCAGTGTTTGTAACACTATAATCCTCCAGCAACACTGGCACTATCATAAGTGTTTCTATTAGCGTCATTAACACTAGCATCAGCCAGCAACATTGGCAGGACCATAGTTGTGGCTGTCAGCGTCAAAACACTATCATCAGTCAGCAACACTAGCAGGAACGGAGTTGTGGCTGACAACGATAGTAACACTAATATCAACCAGCAACACTGGCTTTACCACAGTTGTGGCTGTCAGCGTCAAAACACTATAATCAGCCAGCAACACTGGCAGGAGCAGAGTTGTGGCTGAGAGCGTCAGTAACACTACCATCAGCCAGCAACACTGGCTGGACAATAGTTGAGGTTTTCAGCGTCAGTAACATTATCATCAGCCAGCAACACTGGCAGGACCATAGTTTTGGTTGTCATCGTTAGTAACACTATAACCAGCCAGCAACACTGGCAGGACCATAGTTTTGGCTGTCATCGTTAGTAAAACT
>JAYMFT010309487.1:0-10139 GCA_038088735.1 Panulirus argus | reverse complement strand
ATATATATATATATATATATATATATATATATATATATATATATATATGGCGTTAGTGCAATGCATATGACTTATATGCATACATTCAAAGTAGTTTCAAGTTATTTCACGATCTTTTTATGGTGTTCTATAAGAGAAGGGGGAAAAAAAAGCTATTTTACAAACATTAAACATCATTCTTCTCCCTCTCAGAATTGAGTTGTCTCCCCGAATTATTAAAGAGAAGTTTAAGTAGGGAGCTTTTCCCTTTCACACATTCCTATGAAATTTCCGTGGCAGTATATTCTCTCCTTACTACATGGTGTTATTTTTCAGCTTTTTCGTGTTATTGTTGAAAAGGGGAAGATGATGGCTTGCAGGAATCTTCTTCATTATCTTGTCTTTGCCACAAAAAAGATTAAACCGCAGATAACCTCGTCACGGTGCATTACTTCTTTCATTTCTCCTTATTATGTAGTTCCACAAGAGAGAATATCTCATTCTTTATAAGTTCAAATGAATAAGCTACCCATATATTATTTTACATTCTCTTTAAAAAGAGAATCTTTATCTTAGTTTTCTCTCCTGAGAAATTGCATGGCTAACTACATTATTTATTTATCTAAAGCAAACATAATTTTCTTTGTCTCTACTTTGTTTCGGAGCATCACTACGCACAAAAGCTCTCACTGAGGCAAAAGACAAAGATGAACTGAAGAAGTGGAGGAGTTCAAAAGAAAATAGAAATACTGAAATATGCATAGGAAGGAAGCGTTGTTGTAAAGAAGTGTAAAGAAAGAAGTTCTGACAAGGGAAACCTGTCCTGATGATTTGGTCTCAAAGGGTGACCATTAGAAAGTAGAAGAACTGCTGAGAGCAAGGCTGAAGGTAATAAAGGGAGAGAGACACGACCCACGGCAGGGAGACATAGAAATAATCGAGGGCTGGCATGGCTCATTGACCAATATTCCCGTTCTTTTCATGCTGTTATGACGTCACGATTCCACACGTTTTCTGTGGTTATTTTCATTTAGAGAGAATACAATTTGTAGGGATATCTCATCAATATTTCCTGACGTATGTGTATGTTTCTCTGTAATCAAACATCAGTACCAAGTCGGAAGTGACGTTTGATTTTTGGTGAAAATCCATCAGATAGTCTAAGGGGAGTTTAAGGAGACATACACAGGCAGACAGACGTGCTCAACCACCCAGGTACAGCTACAAGTTCAAGACACAAGGGTGACCAGGGATCGTGTGTAACTAAAGAATTTTATGTAAAAGTCACGAGTGAATGGACAGTCCTTTTTTTCCCTCGAGCCAATTCATAAAATATATGTGAACCTTTAATGGTAAAAATAAAATCCTCATTGTCTAGTCACCTTGCTTCACGCAAAGAAAGCCTGTGACACATACATATATCTCCCAAAGTACAATACATATAACAATCTCCTTGTAAATCGAACTTCCTTATAGAATGAACAAGGAACAACCAATTAGCTAATCTTCATAACTTCTTTACCGCCCTTTCAAAGATGCAGCTCAGAGGTACAACATTTTCCTAGTGAAATCAGATTCAAGATTCTACCAACCAAATCACGTCATCCGAATATTTGTATTCGTAAAGGACGTCAGTCGAATCAGACCGAGAGAACATCTTCGTTCCAACAGAATATTACAAGACTACGGACTACAGACATCTAAATATATGGCAGAAATAACCACAACTGATTGAAACTGCAATGATATTTTTGCAACTAGTTGAAAACTGGATGACACTAAAATTTCTAAGCAGCGCGAATGACACCTCTGAATTCAAATGACTATATTCTTGATCCTATCCAATGACCATCAAAATCTTTAGGTAGATAATACAGACATGTTAACACGCTCATGCAACATCAAACAGTCGTGTTATCTCCTAAAACAAATCTTACGCATCCTTTGTCATTCAAACAAGACTTCATACTGAGACATCCTCTCCAAATTTTCTCGTAGGATCTCTATTGGTAGCCATGTTGGACAGATGAGCATATTGGGGGCTTACCTTAGCTTCCTGTAGACCATGACCACGCAGGACAGCGTGGTCAGGGGGCCAGAAGCGTCCTGCCCAGCGTATTCCTTGTCACAAAGGAGATCGAGGCAGCAGTCTGCAAGGAGAAAGGCGGAGATATCAGAGAAGTGGATGAACATGAAAGGGGAGGTATCTCAGAGTGAGGGACATATGTAGATTTTCTGGAGGTTTAGGGTTAGAAAAGAGGTACCACTATGATGAGCGAGGTGGGAGGAAGGACCACTGAAATCATCTAAATTCGGTCTTACTTCTTTCTTTCCTCCAAAATTCCCAAAATCGACTCAACTACCGTTTTAATCTACACTGTGAGAGGCTCATCTCCCTTCTTTTCTAAGTGCTAGCCAAATTAAACCAAACTATCGTTTTTCTCTTCAACATTAACCAGAACATTGGACTGCAATGACTTCCACCTACTAATCAAAATCTCGAATGATTGGTTGGAAGAGTTTGACAAGGGAACTCATTGGGTTCGACTAATTGGCCCTTACAGGGGCAGACCCAGAGGTCTTGAGATTGCAGGTTTTTACACGAGACTGGAACTAAGTTGCACTTATCTCTCTCCCCAGTAATTTCCTTATCACGACTGAAGAAGACAGTACCGCTTCCAGTAACGTTATCTCTTCATTAAAATTTCCAGCGTTAAAACAGACGCAGTACGAAGCCAGGCGTAGAATAAGAACACACCAATAAGGTCTATCTAAAAGGGGCAAAAGTTATAGAATTATATTACTTTGCGTTGTCAGTAGATGTACTGAAAGACAGGTTTAACTAAGTACATAACACAGGTAACAAACAACAGGAGCACGTATTTCGTACGTTTTTATTAGATTCTCTACAGCGTCAGTACAAAAGGGAAGGAAACTACAGACGCCAACACAAACGAATTACCACCATCTTCACTATAGAGGGAGACACCATTAAATTAATATTCACTACACTTTGCTACACCCTCGACAAACCTGAATTCACATAACTCTCTACGACCGCAACTTCACACCACCCTTAACAAACGTATCATCACTACACCCTCATCTTCACTACAGCCTCTTCTTCACGACACTCTTCTCCACTACACCTGGTTGTCAGGCAGAAAAAAATTATGATACAAATAAACAACTAAAGCGATATGCTTCTTCCCTTCTGAAGGAGATAAGAATTAAGAAAAGCTATACCTTCTCATATCTAGAAGTTATGGATGTAAAATAATATTATGATGAAACAGAAACATATAATTTAACAAGCGTATCACAGAATCTTACAATTGCCTTATTGTCTCTGAATATTGTTATCGGCCGAGATCCTGAGCCTTCATATGTCTCCAGGCACGTTATTACCAGTTGGTCATTGCTCGAGTGTTGGCACAGGTGAATGTAACCAGTAGAGGTGGAGCGTGTCGGTCCGCTGTTGTCACTGGCAGAGAGTGTACCAGTACATGAAAGGCTGGTCGGTGGCATCCGCCGGTGACGTCAAATGAGTACCTATCTTCAACCAACACTTATCTGGAAAATGGAAAACGTTGTCCTTATAAAAGCTTATCACTGCTTCCTGTATAAGGTCCAACCTCCCTCACTCTTGGTCAGATGCTTCAAAATGACATCAATTAGTATTTCATGAAGAACTCAGAAATATTACATTATTGTTTAACCCGTTAGACACCCTTCATCCAAGAATTTCCTGCAGTTTCAAGGCCGCTCTACAATCAGTAGCAGGGGAAAGGATGGACTCCTTCGCGGTGAGGAGTTCTTTGACGGGATTGTTCTCCGATAACATATAACCTCGCCGAAGGTGACTTTTCACTCGCGGGGAAACAGCAAGCAGGCGCAGACCGGTAACACCTCCTGGCAAATATATATATATATATATATATATATATATGGCAGCTTTAAATCATATAAAACTCATGGGGTGTATGGGGAGAAATTACAATAATCTGCATAACTAGGCAAATGAAGCTGAAACAGAGGTCAGTTACAACTAAGAGGTGACAGGAATCGTTAATCAGGTCAACCCAGGTCAGGAAACGAATGAAGAGTCATTGTAAAGAAAGCTTGTAGCAGAGGTTATAATAATGAATCATATTTTGATGATATTTCATTACCTAATCTCTTTTTTTTTTTTCCTTAATATCAATCTTCTGGCGCGATTTCCACTGTCATCACCATATGTTAAGGCAGTTACAAACTCGTACAGGCAAAGGTTTATCATCTCCGCGTTCAAATCTTATTCAGATCTAAGACAGAATCAACAATAATTTCAAACCAACCTGTTCAATCACATACACTATCTACCTCAGGTTGCGTCATCTCTTTGCATGTCTTTCTGGCCTCCGGGTGCCCTACAGCTTTTTTGCCTGGGCTTCGGCAGAATTGTTTAGCACCTCAAAACCAGAGAAGATCCAGCCTTCCCATTAACTCTTACTTGTTTATCGTTATCATACTTGCATGGTTTACGGAAGCGCATGCACATCATGCACGACTCTCAAAGAAATAGCAACAGTCGTTCATGCATATATCTAGTACCACCTCAACAAGAAATCCAGTGCCCCAAGTGTTAAGGATTTACTTAAGCTGCTATTACCATTAGCTCACCTGGGTGTTTATATGTACCCCAAAGTGGTATGGATTTACTACGACGTTTCTACCGACGAAGGTGGCTCACCTGGGTTGTGGCATACCATACCGATGCAGGAGAACTGCAGGCACTGCTTTAAAGCAGCATGGTAGGGGCCGCTGCCTCCCGGAAAGCCAACGGCGTCTAGGCCTCCAAATTCCTTGTTGTACCAGAGGACGAGGCGGCAGTCTGTGGGGCAATAGGAGAGAAGCCATCAGAGGTTTAGAGAGAAGAATGTCTACTTGTGAGAGATGATGAAAACCCTCCAGAGTGAATTCTCATTTCAGCTCTTTTTTCTTTTTTTTTTTACATCGGCTTTAAATGAAATGATCTGGTTTCCATTTGTTATAAGCGTTGCAATATCAGTTCCGAAATAACCTTCAATAACATACCTTCAGAATCAAGGAGAAACGGCATATGCCGAAGGGGAGAGAAGCTAGGGCTCAAGAGGACGAAGGGAGAATATGAGATACCAGCGGGTGACAGAGGAAGTGAAGTGCTTCATTCGCTGCGGGAGTGAGGGGAAGACAAGCCAGGACGGATGCTGTTGGAAAAGGTACCATAAGGAGAAGAAGGAGAAAGAAAGAAAGAAAGAAACGAGATAAAGTCCAGGTCTGCTGTTAATTGAGGGAGGTTTGTCTCTCTACACAAATCTTGTATAACAAAGAGTGTAAGAAAAAAAGAGTAAATGAAGGTCATGAGGACAAATGGAGTCGTATGTCTATGAGTTGTGGGTGAGTACAGAAGTGTGTCTCATAAATACTACTGCCGTTTACAGGCGTGGCCGACCTTGTGAATGATGTTCGTCCTACACACGTGGTGGACGAACATGAGAATGCCAGTCGTGTGTAGAAGTTGGGGACGAGTGATTCAGTGTTGGTCGGTCGTTGCATAGACCAGACGCGACCTCATCACTCACCAGTCTTCCCCTGGTTGACCTGGTCGAGGATCCAGCTGTGGTCGGAGCAAGCGTAGCCGTCTAGACTGAAGTCATACTTGAGGAAGACTGGCTGGTCGTAGGGTAGCAGAACGCTACCGGCTGGGCACAGACTGCTATCCAAATGCTGTTGGAACGGGCGGAGTAATAGTAGTAGAAGAGCTGGGGTAAAAATTGGAAGGTATATATATACACACACACACAAATATAAATGAACTAATTATGCATACTGATGGCAGAGTAAAACGGACAGGTAACGACATTTCTCATGATGCTTCCAGACGTCATTCACGTGTGAGGCACGTAACAACTGCTCATATTGTTGCAAGGTGTCACTGATGAGTCAGACAGGCAACACGTGCTTTATAATGCTGCAGGTGTCACTCATGAGTTCGGTCGGGTAGCAAATTACTCATAATGCGCTACAGGTGTCTCTCATAGACCAGGCAGGGTAAACAATATCCATAAAGATGTACCCTGTCTCTTTGGCAACTTCATGTACACTGTAGAACCACAAGCGACAGTCTCACCACATTCACACGAGGTCTCATTTGCGCCCGATGCGTTCTCACTCAGAGTTCAAGCGATGGACAGGGACACGGCAAATGCCAAAACACTCGCCACTGACAAATCAACTACTCGCACGACCACTCAACAACTCAGTACCTATGTAAAGTCCTGTCACCCAGTAGGCACACATTCTGATAGGTAAATGATAACTAAATATAATCATTATCTGCTTCTCACACACACACACACACACACCCACATGCGACTCTGCACAAAACACCTTCTCTCAGAAAGTCGTCCAAAGCCGTGTCGCAGTCAGTACCTTCTCTGGGATAAGACGGGAGTAGTGGTTCCAGCCGGAATCCTGCGTCAGCTCTGGGTCGTCTCCGGGGTACGGGGCCGTGTTCACTAGCTGGCACTCGTCATTACCTGAATGCGAAAGTAATTTAGTCATGTCATGAAGTAACACACACACACACACACGACACCACCAGTAGTATAAAGCTAATTGTCATTACTAGCTTCTGCGGCCGGCCTTGAACATAGCTGTGGATCGTTTAAAGGGGTCGTCAAGGCCATGAAGGCTACTTGCTTCACTACACACCCCTCAGTTCTGCTACGCTGTTATATTCAATCGCACCTCCATCTTCACTACGACCTCGTTATTGCTGCACTACGAACTCATTCTTTATTACGTTCTTATCTATACTACACAGTCATCTTCACCACACCTTCATCTTCAATGCAAAGGCCATCGCCACTATCATTATCTTTGCCAAGCTAAGCTCATTATACTCTTGTTCACACACCCTTATCTTCACTATGGTACGTTCAAGGCCGGCTATGAACTTTTTTACACACACACACACACACACACACACAGAGAGAGAGAGAGAGAGAGAGAGAGAGAGAGAGAGAGAGAGAAAGAGAGAGAACACTATGATAGACAATTAGATTCCTCAGAATGCACGCGGACATAAGCCCCAACAAGCAATCAGATAGAAATTCCAGGCACGTGTCAGCTTACTTAAGTTCCAAAAGTTACATCCTTAGATCAGACTGATGGAAAGACTTGTGCTATTCAATCAGAACAATTACCATCTGAAGGCTGACCACGCGTGGCAAAAGTTGAGGTCGACGATGACAAAAATATTTGTACCGACATCCAAACGTCACTTATAATAAATCAGGTTTATCCAAGTATTTGAAATAAAAAGAGAGAATTTGATTTCATATATAAACTTTCACTAAATCCGTTGACTGATCTCAGAAGTTAACACACAAACATGATTTCAGCGGCAAAACGATTTGGGAAGCCAATTACGCTGAGAGCAGTATACTAGTAATTGCAGCACTTTGGGTCCAGAGAGAGAAAGTATAGGTACTGGGGCAAGGGGGAAAGTGTCTTGTAGTGACTGGGGGATAATTATCTGTACCCCAGTCCAGACAATTCCCCAGGCTATGCACGTGAAATAAGACCGATTCTTACTTGCGTCATTTATTGTGACCTGTTTCGTTTGTGTTTTTTTACCTTCTCTTTCTTACATTATTTCTCAGGATTTAAACTCCTTAACATTTTTGTAATGATGGAAACATTATTTCTTTTTTTTTTGACCGCTTTTTCTCTCTGCATAGAGAGACAAGTGTCAAAAAAAAAAATAATTTAGAACACTATCGTGAGTGACATTATTGATGTTATTAGTTATTTTGAAAACTTTCGTCAAAAACACTCGCCAGAAGTTCCTCTTTCTCGAAGTGGGACATGTCGGGGTGTAAAGACTCCCACATCTCTTGACGTGACGACCTTGAGAATGTTGCTCGGCCAGACTGGAACTGCTTAATCGACACGCCTCTCGTGTTGTGGACTTCTAATGCGCGGGTCAAGCGCTGAGAGAGAATTTGAGGTCGTCGTCCTAGAGGAGTGGTGACGGTCTACAGGACTTACAAGGGCCAAGATGTCTGTTGGACACTGCACATTGGCATGGTAACGTATGTGGGTCAGACGCTTCCAAGCCTCCTCGTAAATGTGATTATAATCGCGTGAGTTATCATACACATCTTCAGCTTTGCTGTACTTTCAAGTCGGTGATGCCAAGAGCATCGCGAAACGAGGAGCAGGTCCTGTGGAGGAGTGTGGTACTTACTGTGGTGGTTGAAGGACACGCACTCAAGGTGTTGTCCGCAAGCGGCGGCGCACAAAATGAGCGGCAAACTCTCGCTGGCAACGATGCTGCTCGCGGCTGAGTACCGCTTCCCGGGTCCTGAGGGTGACAACAGTTGACGTGACAAATGATTTAGAGAACTGATCAGGTCCTGCCCAGCCCCGGGGGGCTTCTAGAAAAATAAATCTATTGATTGCATATATATATATATATATATATATACCCTGTGTATGCATGAACCAATCACGCCTGAAAAAAATATAGTGATTCAAGACAGTTGAATACCCAAAATTTTTGCTTTTAATCTACATTCTCATTCTTCCACCTCTAACCAGCGAAGTTTGCTAATTCATTCACCACTGTGACCTGGACCTGAGATATACATGTATTCTGACGTGGTTATAGAAACTTTGATATACGTGAAAGGCGCCATAGCACTCACTACAGACATAACAAGAGGGACGTTTGCACTAGCGTACTCACGTGTGTTTGTCCTGCAAGTGAATTCACGTACGCGACGCTTTTACGGGCACACAGGGTCACGGGAGAAAGTCTAAGCAAATCACAGAATGGTTGAAACACCCTTACCTTCCATCTCCTGTTGGGGATTGTAGGTTAAAAACCCGTACCAAATGCTCGTGTTTACGACGCAGTAGCTAGGTACCGATCAAACTCACCCGTTTTATTCCAAGTGACTTCCATCCCTAACGTGACCCGCGTCAGGAGGAGTAGTATCAGGAGCGGGAGACCGACAGAGGTCATAGTACCGGATGAAGCTTGCGCCAGGGGCAGGTCAGAAGGTCAAGGGGGTGAAGATGAGGAGTGTTCAGACGGCGTGGAGGAGAGAGACACTCTGTGGCGGACCTTTGGGGGAGCGGAGCTGACCTGAATTTCTCCAGGAACGGGCCGCGCCAGCGCTCCCGTTAGACTGAAGGAAGAAGGGAGGAGGAGGAGGAGTAGGAGGAGGAGGAGGAAGAGGAGGAGGAGGGCCACCGAATCAACGAAAGGCAGTGCTGATCGATGCCTAGTCAAACACATTAGACTCGTAGCATTAATGGTAAGTAGCGGTTGACTTAAAAGCCCCAAAGTACGAAGGTTTAAAATGGAGATTGCTTGATAAAGATGGCAGAAAGCAAAAAGAAAAAAATCAGCAATGAAATGAGTGGTTTGGCTGGGAAGAGTTGACAGGCAACAACACGCGGGTCCAGAGTTCTCATCACTTCGGGTGTGTTGTATTTAGACGGAGGACTTGAATTGCACTTAGCGTCTAAGTGACTTTCTTGTCACGACTGGAGATGACGTTACCCCGCTTCTCGTAACGCTATCTGTTGCCTAGCAAATACCAGCGTTCAAAGAGGCACAACAGGAAGTCGGATGTGGTGTAATGAACTTGTATAAGAGTAAATTCATATGTGTTAAAAATAGGCGCGTGTTCTTACACACTATAGACACAGGGGGAACGATTGATATAGAAATATATGTGCTTTTGTGCTCCAAGCGTTTATAAAAGTTCTCCTCTACAGAAAACGTAGGTAACAAACGAGTTCACATACTTATTGCATACATCCCTATTCATTTTCTCACGCTTTTCGTAACTTACTTTGCTCACTGACAAGTCATACTTAATTTACAAACAAGAATTATCCATATATCACCTCTAAACGGATTCCCGGTTTGCAAAGAAATTAATCAAAATTTTGAATACAAATCCATGCTAAATAATGAAATAATTGGACACAACTCTCCAATGTGAATTCTAGATTGTATAACATCATCCTTATTTCATAAGGCTACATTAACCAAGGAATTATATATATATATATATATATATATATATATATATATATATATATATATATATATATAT
>JAYMFT010309476.1:0-10139 GCA_038088735.1 Panulirus argus | reverse complement strand
CCGCCCACGTACGCCTCGTGAACCCGAGAGAGAGAGAGAGAGAGAGAGAGAGAGAGAGAGAGAGAGACCCTCTCTCTCACCACAAGTTAGTGGATTAACGACTTCCGAGTCAACAGGGAATTAGACAGAACTATTTAACTTTTGAGAGGAGGTGGGGAGGGGGGGGAAGGGATGCCACCATGGGCGTGGTGGTTGTGGTGGCAGATGGCGGCAAATAGCTGCCTGCCAACCACACAAAGCCTCCTAGAATCCACTGTTGGCAGCTGGTGGTGGAAGGGGGACCTCACCAGCTGCCACACGGCCTCAAACACTCCACCGCTGGCAGCTGGTGGTGGTGGAAGAGGTCTCCACCAGCTTCCTTTGCCTCCAACACTCCTCCTCCCTCCCCTTGACAGATACTGTTGATGGTGGTGGTGGCAGAAGAGGGGGACACCCCCCCTCCTCCCACCGCTGTCGCACGTTGGCAGCGCCCCTGACAACACCGGTAACTACATTTGACCACCCTCCCCTCCCCTCCCCCCCCTCCTCCTTCCCCTCCCTTCTAATTAGCTCGCTAAACTCCAACACGTCGTCGTCCGGTTACGACAAACGTACTAAACATTTCCGTCTCTCTGTGCGACTCCATCTCCGTTGGTAGTCGAGGTATCCATAAATATATATATATCGCGACAGGTCTGCTTCTCAACCGTAACACAAACTGTAATCACCCGGACAAATGTAATCGCGAAAAGTAATCACACAGACAAATGTAATCACAAACAGTAAGCACACAGACTTATGTAATCATAAACTGTAATCATACAGACATTTATAATCACACAGTAATCAAAGACTTAAATGTAATCACAAACGGTAATCACAGACAAATGTAATCAGAAATAGTAAGCACACAGACTTATGTAATCATACTGTAATCATACAGACATATATAATCACACAGTAATCAAAGACTTAAATGTAATCACAAACGGTAATCACAGACTTAAATGTAATCAAAAACGGTAATCACAGACTTAAATGTAATCACAAACGGTAATCAGACTTAAATGTAATCATAAAGTAATCACAGATTTAAATGTAATCACACAGTAAAGACAAATGTAATCGCAAACAGTAATCACAAATGTAACCACAAACAGTAATCACACAAACAAATGTAATCACAAACGGTAATCACAGACAAATGTAATCATAAACAGTAATCACAGACAAATGTAATCAAACAGTAATCACAGAATTCAATGTAATCATAAAAAGTAATCACAGACTTAAATGTAATCAAACAGTAATCACAAAAATGTAATCATAAAGAGTAATCACACAGACCTAAATCATGAACAGCAAGGACATAAACACTCAATAAATGCAACATAAATTCTCCGGATGTAAATAACGTTAGCTTTATTCGGTTCGGAAAATTGGATTTTGAGGAAAGCGACTCGCGCGACGGCGATAAAACGTAGCGAACGTGGAACAGAACGCAGCTTGGACGGCTGAAAAGGCAACGTTCTCATGGAACGTCATTCGTGTGTGTCTGTTTTTCCCCATATTCCAGATTTCTGCTTAATCTCGTCGCTTTTCTTTGTCTTTAGGGCTTAAATAAACTGACCCACAGGAGCCCAGTCTTCTTTATGCGTTTTTAAAAAAGCCTTTCGTGTAAGTCATTTGAAACGCGTGCACCCTTCTACAGCAGACCATAACTCTCCTAAGTTTCTTCGTCAGCTAACATCATCCCTACAGTTCACATCATCCCTACGGCTCACATCATCCCTACAGCTCGCATCATCCCTACAGCTCACATCATCCCTACAGCTCACATCATCCCTACAGCTCACATAATCCCTACATCTCACATCATCCCTACAGCTCGCATCATCCCTACAGCTCACATCATCCCTACAGCTCACATCATCCCTACAGCTCGCATCATCCCTACAGCTCACATCATCCCTACAGCTCGCATCATAAGGAGAAACGCGTGTTCCTAAATGCGATGGAGATAAGGAACCGAAAGACACTATACTATGGACTGTAAAGCCCCAGTTTCTCAAATGAACACACACACACACACACAAACACACATATATATCCTTGAATTCATCTCTTGGCTTCGAGTGTGGAAGCCAAGAAAAAGATCCGCGAACCAGGGGGGTGCAACATATTTCTCGAAAACAAAATCATTCAATTGCCAGAAATTGATCCCCTTTGGCGGCTGGGCTCGCGTCTCAGCCTCTTGCAGATGCCCTGGTGTCAAGAGCCAAGACAAAGGAATGAATAAAGTCAGTATCGTTGGCCCACGCAACGCATCGCGGAGTCCTGCTGACTGGAGGGAGTATTATACACTACTGACTTTCTGGACACAAGATCCTGTAAGACGCTATGCCGTCCCTCAAGGCATTTTGGGGCTCCTTATATTTTTTACATATACATATATATACATGTATAAATATATTTCAACTTGGCTTCTGTGGATGCCGTCGCTCGTAAAGCTTACGTCTGGTTAATACGAGAACACTGGCAACGGGAATCATATGTTCTACCCTGACACACACCCCGTTTTTCTCTCTCTTACTCTCTCTACAAAGGAAGGGTGCTTTCCCGAGGCTGGCTGGGTTGGTGGTCATATATCTCACGACAATATTGGTGGGAGAGTGAAGAAAAAAAAATGGAATGTAGGAGGGGTCGCTGGGATAGCAGACGGAGAAGGAAGGAAGAACTGAAGACAGAGGAAGAGGAGGAGGAGAGGATATGAAGTTGGAAGAGAAGAAGAAGAAGAAGAAGAGGAAGAGGACGATAAGAATAATACAGGAGGGAGAGAGAGAAGACGATTCACCCCCACACACGACTGGCGAATACCCAACCATTCTCCTTTGCACTACTCCGTCAGGAGGTAGTGAGGGACTTAGGAAGGGGAGGTCCTTCACCCAGAAGAGCACACAGCGTCGACTCCTGACTCCCTGGATGGTAAATAAAACCCTCCCACACCCACCACCCCCACCCCCCCCTCCTCCCTACATTCTCTGGGTCAGAAAACCTGGGGCCTCGGTAAGTACACACGAGACTTCAACAGATTAGGTCTGAGCCAACACGGTGAGGAAAGGTCTTTGTTGCGCCGGGGCAACGGAGACGTCGGCCAGTCAACAAGATGGGATGAGTGACGACTGTACATACGGAGTCCTCCGGGAAGTGTGTGTGTGTGTGTGTGTGTGTGTGTGTGTGCGTGTGTAGACAAGGGAATAAAGACTTGGTACCCATATAAAGATTTAAGAGGTGGGCGAGGGCGACAAGATTTTAAAACTCTCTCCCCGTAATATGCAAATAGTAATCACACACACACACACACACACATACACACACTCATTCACGATAAGGGGGCCCCGTGAGTGTAAAACACTCTCCACGTGTTGGACGAGAGGTATATCACACACAAAACAGCTCACGTAAACATACGAATCGCTGCCATAATCCTGATCCCCACAAAACTCCTTTATGGTACACTCCCAAGTTCTACCGAAGCTGAATAGTTTGGCAAAACGGAGACCTCCTCTACCATCCAATGCCTCGTCAGCTGCCTAGACCTTATCTAGGGCAACCTAGGGAGTGGGTCTCACCTCAGTCGGTCTCACCAAAGCCTTCGGTCCTGTTGGCCATAATACCATGGTCAAAACATTGGCCATGGGGTGCTGACGGGCCTTATTCCTTGGCCTGCAGACCCCCTCGGGTAGAGTGGTCAGACTGTAGGCTTCCTGAAGGCCATTTCCACCTTCCAGTCCCTCACCTGTGGCCTCCCACAGGCTGTACGTTTCCCAGGGGCCATTTCCACCTTCCAATCCCTCACCTGTGGCCTCCCACAGGCTTACGCTTCCCAGGGGCCATCTTCACCTTCCAGTCCCTCACCTGTGGCCTCCCACAGGCTGTACGCTTCCCAGGGGCCATCTCCACCTTCCAGTCCCTCAATCTGTGGCCTCCCACAGGCTGTACGCTTCCCAGGGGCCATCTCCACCTTCCAGTCCATATGACTAAGGAAGCACAAATAATGTCAGTCGTAAATTTGAAGCGAAATATTATATTATAATGTCTATTCTTTAACGCATCTACAGTACTACTTTCAACCACTCTAACTGGTGAATTATTCCACATGTCAACAATCCTTTTGAAGAAAATGTAATTTGCCTCATTCGAGGTAAAACGTTTGCCCACGAGTTTGTATCCATTACTACGAGTGAAATCAGATGACTCAAGTCTCAAGTAGCTTGTTTGATCAAGATTATCAAAGGTTTTCATAATGCTGAATATTTGTATTGGACCACCTCTTAACCTTCCCTTCTCTAAGCCAAATAGATTCAAGTCGTTTAGTTGGCTCTCATAGGATTCGTTTCTCAGTCCGGGAACCATCTTGGTAACCATGTCTTTTTTCAAGTAGGCTGACCCTTAGCTGAACACAATATTCAAGATGGGGACGAACCAATGAACTGTAGAGAGTATGATTTCTCTTGAATTCGGAAGCCCTATCTTGTTCTCTCTTTTCACTGCTTCTGAGAACTGCTTACTTGGTTTTCGGTCACCAGAGATGGTTAAGCTTAAAGTGGTTTTCCTCATCTACCTTTCGCGGTGCAACAGAATTCATATTGTAGCTTGCCTTTTCCGTTCCACCACCGATATGTAAAACTTTGTATTTGTCGATATCAAAATTCATTTGCCACCTATGAGCCCAGTCCTTCAGTTTGTCTATGACATTTTGAAGCTGTAGATGTTCAAGTTCAGTGGAAAATCCATTTCCCAGCTTTCGTATCATCTGCGAATTTTGATAACTTGCAATGCAAGCCATTATCAATATCATCAAAATGTACGAGAAAGAGAACCGGTCCCAAGATTGATCCTTGTGGTACTCCACTTGTTACGTCTAACCATTCTGATGATTGAACATTAATCACAACTCTTTATCTAATCCAGTCTACCAATTTCCTATCCACGGAAGCACAACCTCATCTATAACATGACTTAATTTTTGCTCGGAACCTTTGATGTGGAATATTATCGAGTGTTTTGAAAGTCTAAATATATGGCATCAACTGCTTTATTTTCATCATACAAATAAGTCATCGAGAGTTTGATAATCTAGATAGAACGCATTATCTGCTTTATTTTCATCATATATGCTGATTGAATTAAAAATCAGGCAGATTTGTCAGACGTGAGCGATTTGGTCCAAAGCCTTGCTGAGAATCGTTTATTAAGTCTTGGTCGTATAATTGGTTTACAACTGACTGAGTGATGGCTTCGAAAAGTTTCCCAGCCGCAAACGTTAAGCTAAGTAAACGACAATTTCCTTATAGCGACTCATTACCTTACTTAAATATCGGTGTTACAATGACACTCTTCTATTCGTCTGGAACATTTTCCCGTAGCAACTGACTTACTGAAAAAGGCAGTTAAAGGCTTAAACTACCTGATAACTCGCCTCTTACATTATACTCGGATAAAATTTATCAGGGAATGCGATCACATTTTATTCTCAATTCCGTTTATTACTGACAGTATGTCTCAAGTTTTTATGTTAATTCTGAAGAACGTCTTCCTCATTTCCTTCTCAATAAAACTGTTATTCCGAACACTTTTGTGTCTTCGACCGTCCATCTCAATCCTGGGGACAGTGTGTACCGTGTGCCTCTAGAAGCCTAACGTCTGAATATCCCGTAACGAGACTGATAACAAGAGCGTGGAATCCGTAAACAACTAACTACCGGACTCTTTTTCACCTGAAGCCCTGGGATGCGAGAATCTAAACCCCCCCATCGCATATTTACCGCAGCGTACAACCTAACCAGCGACCGTTCAATGAGCCGCAAAAATTCACGCGCCGGATAATTTGCTCGGGAACTCTCTCGGAGACTGCGACAGTTGGGTGCTTAAGACAATGCAATACTGGCGCAAGAGTTTCAAACTCCGTAACACAAATTTCCGCCCTTATCTTATCGGACACGAGAACAGAAGGGGGGGGGTGGATTTAAACACAGCCTCTCCTGTCCTTGTAAATGTCAACATGCGCACATTACCGGGCCGGAACACTGACTCGTTACCGCGACAGACGTCTTAATTTTCAAGGGCTTTTTGCTTGCCTCCGTCGGCGTTGCTGACCGTGACGCATTCACGGGCCGCCCGGGGTCGAATCCTGGTCGAGGCAGGAGGTTCACAGTTAGCCCGGCTGTTCATCCTCCCCGAAGGGCTGGTCGATAAAATGGGTACCTGACTCAGGATAGGATATATCTATTTATTCATATACGTTTCAACAAAATGGGAAACAGCCTCAGGTGTTGTTAGCGAATAAGACTTCACAGTTTTTGTTCGAGTTGTGATATAAGTTAACAGACACATGACCAATTCAGGGCTTTGAAATCTTCAAGGGACTAAAACTGCGATCAGCTACGAGTCACAGAACAGACTCAACTTACCGTGACCTGAGCGCAACACCCAACGGAAGATACGGAGGGGGGGGTGTGTGTTGGTGTTGGACAGACAGAGAGACAGACAGAGGCAGCCTGACTCCGTCACACGGCTCGTGTGTGTGTCGACCGTAATCCACTAGCTATAAAAGAGAAGACAGAGAATTAAAAAAAAAGATTGAAGCTTTTCGAGGTATCAGGTTGAGCAAATATGTTTTGAACCCAAAGATAAAGATCTATGGAACATGATGGAGGTTAAATATTCAAGTTGAAAATAACAGTCGTTTTTTTTTTCACATTATGAATCATGTTCAATACACCGAGTAATCAAACGTTTCCAAATGCCAGCCAATGTAGTCCATTATGATCACTTGGGTACCACCTCGCTAGCTATGTTCCTGCGCGTTCTTCTGTTCTACTCCCGCAGGCCCCCCAGGAATCTTGGATGTAAGACCCCAGTCACTAGCGACGCCCTCGGCAACCAACACCCGCTACAGACTTGGGGGGTGGGGGAGTCGTAACAAGACTACTACTGAAGAAGGAAAATATCTTCAATACAGAGCACGACCGAAATGAGAGGAATGCGTCGCAGTGATTTATTCGCTCGCGACGGTCTTCCGACAGACCCATGGCCACTGCAGAGGCCCTGTGGTCGACTGACCCATGGCCACTGCAGAGGCCCTGGTCGACTGACCCAGGACCAGCGCAGAGGCCCTGGTCGATGGGCCCCATGACCACTGCAGATGCCCTGGTCGACAGACCCATGGCCATTGATCAATGCAGAGGCCCTGCTCGACGGACCCATGATTGCTGCAGAGTCCCTGGTCGACAGACTCATGACCGCTGCAGAGGGCCCCCGGTCGACAGAGCCCATGACCAGTGCAGAGGCCCTGGTCGACTGGCCACACCGTTTCCAGCTGGAACGGACTGATAACAGAAACCTTCCCCCCCCCCCCCGGACCATGTGAGCTACGCTTCCATTTCCCCATCTTCAGGATGATAAGAACGTCTCTCACGGACCAGCGATTGTTCATATCTTCCGCTCGCCTGGGCCCCGTATGGTTTACTGCCAGTCCGGCTTATTGGTTTTAGCCATTGTGGTGTCTGTGTGTGGGTGTGTGTGTGTGTGTGTGTGTGTGTGTGTGTGTGTGTAGCGGGTGTCGTGTTGCTGGGGATGTCGTTGTAATGGGTGTCTTGTTGGCAGGGATGTTGTGTTGACAGGGGTGTCGTGTTGGTAGGGGTGTCGTACGAGTTGGTAGGGATGTGACGTGTTGGTAAGGGTGTCGTGTTGGTAAGAGTGTCGTGTTGGTAGGGATGTGACGTCGTGTTGGTAGGAATGTTTTGAGTACCGATTGTCGTGTTGGCAGGTGTGTCGCGTTGAAAAGAAATGGCGTGTCTGAGAGCCTGTGTGTCGTGCACGTGTTTCTAAATATACACGTGTGTGTGTGTGTGTGTGTGTGTGTGTGTGTGTGTGTGTGTGTGTGTGCAGTTTTGAATATATTCCTATATGGTACTGTATGAGCATTTTGAATATATTTACGAGGTGAGACCCTTGAGCACGACGGAATATACGACCCTTGAGCACGACGGTGCACGACCCTTTGGGGCGTGACAGCCGGCCTGTGACCTGACCCTTGAAATACCCGAGTGCTGACCCTCCTGACGGGGCAGTGGCCCCATATGCGGCAAACGCCGGCGGCAGTTGCGGCAGCGGGCCGAATCCTAGTCCTCCAAGAGGGAGTCTTGTTTTGAATCATCTTAAAACACACCGCCTCATCTTTGGCTCCTGTTGGTTAGGTTACGTTAGGTTAGTCGTTGTGGGCACCATGACGTGGGCCCTCGTCACGACCATCCACCTGACGTGGGCCCTCGTCACGACCATCCACGTGACGTGGGCCCTCGTCACGACCATCCATCTGACGTGGGCCCTCGTCACGACCATCCACCTGACGTGGGCCCTCGTCACGACCATCAATATGTCTGCCCTGACAGCTGAATGATATTTTTTCCCGTCCGTATGCTCACTGATCAATCCACCAGGTCAGCCTCGAGAATAATCAAATAAAGCGAGAGCTAATTGCTTTAACCATCCTCCGATGCCTTAATTATCCTTCCTCTCCCACTGCCCTGCAGAAATCGTACCACACAGCCTTCACATTCCCCCTCCCAACATGTCCACACGCATGCAAAATGTTGCGACGCCAGAAATGTTACACACACACACACACGCGTCTCTGCCCCCACATTAACATTCTGGCGCTAAAAAAAACCTCGCGCAACTTTTCGCTGCCTCGCGTCACTCGAAGTTCTTGTGGAAGCAACTCCAATTTCCAGGATAATTTCCAAGTTTCCTGCTAATTAATGTTGGGTCATTAGCGTCGGTAATATTTCACGTCTCTTCTTCCGTTCTATGATAAGGTTCTTTTAGCATAACTTCCCTTTTTTCTGATACGCCAACGGCTTTTGGGGCAGCGGGATCTCGCCAGACCGTTGAACCATTGTGCATTCCCGGACCCAGAACACGTACTATGCATTCCTGGACCCAGAAGATATTGTGCATTCCTTGACCCAGAACAGGTACTGTGCATTCCTAGACCCATAACACATATTGTGCATTCCTGGACCCAGAACAGGTACGGTGCATTCCGGGACCCAGAATACGTATTGTGCATTCCTAGACCCAAAACAGGTACTGTGCATTCCCGGGCCCAGAATGGGTACTGTGCATTCCTAGACCCAGAACCGGTACTGTGCATTCCTGGACTCAGAACAGGTGCTGTGCATTCTTAGACCCAGAACAGATATTGTGCATTCCTGGACCCAGAACAGGTACTGTGCATTCCCGGACCCAAAACACGTACTGTGCATTCCTAGACCCAAAACATGTACTGTGCATTCCTGGACACAGAAAAGGTACTGTGCATTCCCGGGCCCAGAACAGGTACTGTGATTCCTGGACACAGAACAGGTACTGTGCATTCCTAGACCCAGAACAGGTACTGTGCATTCTTGGCCCAGATCAGCAGTGCGAATTCCTGGACTAGACTAAGCACTGTGCATGCCTGAACCGCACCAGGCACTGAGCACCGCTGAACCAGACCGTTTGTTGCTGCGGGGAGAGAGTTGTTTTATACGCTTGTGTTGCGCCGTCTCTCGATCTCGCGTCTATTATGTCTTTACTCCTATGTTGCATGTTTGTAAACACCACACAAATGCCCTTGGATAAGCGCCGCGGGGAGTACGAACACCTGGGTTGGGTGTGCGCCGACTGCAGCGCCCGGGATTCGAACCGATGTTACTCAAGGGTCGTACCGCTGCGCTGAAAGGGGGTAGTAGTCTCGTGCTCAATGGTGGTACCGTTGTGGTCGAGGGTCGTACCAGTTGTTCTGAAGGTCGTAAACGTCGCGCTCCGAGAGTCGTACCGTCGTGCTCAAGGGTCGTACCACTTGTTCTCCAGGTCGTACCGTCGTGCTCTGAGAGTCGTACCGGCGTGCTCAAGGGTCGTACCACTTGCTCTCCAGGTCATACCGTCGCGCTCCGAGAGTCGTACCGGCGTGCTCAAGGGTCGTACCACTTGCTCTCCAGGTCATACCGTCGTGCTCCGAGAGTCGTACCGGCGTGCTCAAGGGTCGTACCACTTGTTCTCCCGGTCGTACCGTCGTGCTCTGAGAGTCGTACCGGCGTGCTCATGGGTCG
>JAYMFT010309465.1:0-10139 GCA_038088735.1 Panulirus argus | reverse complement strand
ATGATATATATATATATATATATATATATATATATATATATATATATATATATATATATATAGCATAGTCTAAGCTAGGAACCCAATAAACCGACCAGCCCCTAAGGGTTAGGATGAACAGCTGGGTGGACTGTGGACCGATCACCGCGACCAGGATTCGAACCAATACGTGTTTAATCCCAGGCGGCCCATAAATGTGTAACGTTCAGGAACGCTAACCGCTACACCAAAGAGGTCCATCTGTGTATCTAACTTTATATGTCTCTCTCTGGACAGAAAAGATAGACAGTTAATCCTAAACAGTTAGATTTTAGTATGTCAAAGTAGAATAAAATGGAGTAAAATATCCTGAAATTAGCGATACTTTAAAAATCTTGAGTAAATCAATTTGGAGAAAGGTTCTGGCTTTCTTGTTACAGTCAAGTAAGAAGAAAATATATGGTAAATATAATTAGAATAAGATTCACTGACTATATCCCTAATTTACTTAGATTACATACGAACATAAGAATGTCTGATGCGATCATTTTCCAGTCTTTACTACCTAAGTTACGTCATTCTAATTATCCTATTTCACCCAACTCATCCTTAGAACGCCATACGCCCCTCTGCACTGCTTATCACCTACACCCTTCTACTGTTAATTACCCCTAATCCCCTACAGGGGTAACTAATCTTTATTTATAGGCTCTTAAAATACTCAGAACATCCCTAATGATAACACACTGCCCACATTGTCAGTTACCTTCTTATCCCCAACGAAGAAGAGAAATACTGGAAATCATAAGACACCTTCAACACATTACGTCGCTGTATATTCAAAAGACAGTGAACTACCAGTACATACCCCTGCACGATACCCCTGCACGAGTGAAATTTTACATTTCAACATCGCTGTAAATCGCTGTCCGTCCTCCAAAGCTGTAAATTAATATACATCTGTAAAATTCTGTATACTTTCAGTACGACAGACTTTACAATATATTTAACAGTGTATTATTTTATAACTAATGAAAATATCACTAACTTTTTTTATATGTCTTTGCGCGTTACCTACTTTTAAATCGCAGGGTACGAAAAAAAAATATTGTACATAAGAAACACGAAATCTATCTAGATTAACATAATCATGAATCCTTATGAACATGAAAAAAAATCTTATATTTACATTTCGATATTCAGAATGATTCAAATCTAAAATAACCTCTGAAGAACACGCGATGTAATATTCCGTTCAACGAGACGGAAGTACAGGGAACAATCGACAACCGCGTACCTCCACGTCTCTTTCGTGATCTGCATACGACTGCCTCTGTGATTTCCCTTGTCCAATCACGACGTAACAGTATACTTCTCTCTCATCTTTCTCTCTCCAGGAGATGGCGACGTAATATCAGACAACTAATAAAGCTTCCGAAATAAAAGATCTTGTCTCCAACAAATTTACTATGTGTCAACGTTATTCAAGACAAATGGGACTTAAAAAGCACCCTATGATGTGATGTATCTGAACTTTCAAAAGGCAGTTCGATAATGTACGACACAAGAGACTGTTAAGTAAATTACGATTACATGTAATAAAAGACAACTATGCACAAGGACTATCGACTGGCACACACCTACAGAAGGCAACGGGACTTGGATAGCGAAGGAGCCCTTAGATTGGCTGAACGTGACAAGTGGTGTACCACAGGGATCGGTCCTTGGCCCCATTGTTATCATAATATACATTTATGATCTATAATTGGATTTCTTATCTAAGATCTCCAAATCTGCGGATGATAAAAAACTAAGAGGGAGAACTATAAATGGTCAAGATGAATTAACAGAATGGCCAGACACACGGCAGGTGAAATTTAAAGCAGACAGATGTAATGTTATGCACTCAGGAGAGAAAGAAATTGAAACACGACTATCAAATAAATATTCGGAAATTAGCTTACTAAATTAAATGAAGTGAAGGATCTCGGATATGTTATTGGTGACAATCTGAAGTATACTAAACAGTGTCCAGCAGCCAGCAAGTAAAGGAAATCGAATGCTAGGTTTCAAAACCGGAAACATTGACTACAAAGCACTAGAAAGAATTCAGACCCCTTAGGTTTCGGAACTGGAAGCATAGACTACAAAGCACTAGAGAGAATTCAAACTCTTTTAATGCGATAGCAAGACCACATCTTCAGTACGCAGTCCAATTTTGGTCCCCTCCAAAACTATAAGAAAAAGATGAGGTAAAGCTGGAACAAGTAGTACAAAGGCTGACGACAGAACTTGGTCAAGCTCTGAGAAGTCTGACGTATGAAGAGAGGCGTAAATCACAAAGATGGCTTTTGAAATTCAAGAGAATACACTCATTAGGACAAATGAAGTTAAAAATTAAAAGCTTAAAGATGTAAACACTAACGAGGGAATCTTTGGAACCAGATGCGTTGAATGATTGATTACCGTCAAATTTCGTTAATGCAACGACAATAATCATCTTCAAAATCCGGATAGACAAATTCTTAAGCATTCGTAAACACATGTTACTTATGAGTTTTTGCTAACACACACACACACACACACACACACACTCAAAAACGAGTTAAACTCGATATACAGGAGATGCACAGAGCATCACTCGCCTCTGATTAAATATTCATTTGATATCCAGTGGATTTATGCAAATGTAATCCTTAATATCCGTTTCAAACGACCTAGAATTAGCATGTTATGATATCCAGGTCAATGTTGTAAAACGTATTTCTTAAATCTCTGTTTAAACGATCCCAATAATATACGCCACTAGACATGCAAGTGTCTTGATTTTAACATGCTCTCTAATTCCGTGTTTGATTGCGGTTCGGATCCGCGTTGAGGTGTGGATCCAGAGGCGTTCGAGTTGTCTGTCACGCTCTTTGTCGAACACGGAGTGTCGTGGTTTCGTGGTTTTCTGGCGAATCTTGCCAGGCGTTGACCAATCCATAACCAGCGGGTTTAGAGGCAGTTGTCTGGTAATGTCCCAAGCAACCTGGGTGGTAGTGTGGTAGGATGTGGTGACTGGTAGTCTATGCGACAGCTTGTGGCTTGTCGTGCCATGTGGTACGATGTGAAGGATGTGGTGACTGGATGATATATGGTAGGATGGGTAGTTTGTGGATCCAGGTAGCCTATGGTTATGATGCTAAGGTAGGGTATGGTCGGATGTGGTCAATGGTAACTTGTGGTAGGATGCGTGGTTTGTGGTTCCTGGTAGCCTGCAGTCGATTGCGGTGACTTGTAGCTTGTGGTAGGATGTGGTGGCAGGCAGAAGTGTGGTAATGTGCTTTGTACCTTGTGGTTACTATGGCGGGTAAAAGGAAGTGCTTGCTAGTAGTTTGTGATAGCTTGTAGAAGTATGTGTAATTACAGGAAGGCGTGTGGCAAAGTCTTGTAGCTTGTGGTAGGTTGTGGTTACTGGTGGATTGTGGTAGAGCGTGGTTACTGGTATATGTATGATAACGTAGCATAGGCTACGATATGGTTACAAGGGAAAACCCATCTCCGTTCTCACTTTGTTCACCTCGAAGTGGGAAAACTCCCTACAGTGTAAAAGGATTATCTTCGTGGCATTTTTTCTTCTTCTTTATGTCTCATTTAAAGAGTGAAGATACCAAGAAAATACTAGCTGAAATACACATCAAGTCTGTCAAAGAAGGGAAATAAGTGATAATAATAGTATCATCAACCCTAGTGAATGTAACACATGGGAGACAATATCGCCTACCTTAGTCTGTTAGTTCCCCTAACCTTTAACATTCTAGACAAGGATGCAACAAATCCACTTTAGAAAGATCCGTTTCCTCTGTAATGCTATTATGAAAAGGAAGGCATCGCGGCAAAGACGTATTCCACTATAATCAAGCTAAACGTTAAAGCTAACGCGGGAACAACACCACAGTTGAAGAACAAATAACGAGTTAGTGCAAAATAAAGCTCTGGAGATCACAAATGCTTCCTGCGCACCTTTTCATGGTTGGTTGATAGTTATAAGAACGACCACGGGATAATCTGGCGCGTCGTCGTCGTCGTGTGCCGCCGGACTGACCAACGCTTAATTGATCACTGGAGAAATATATATATATATATATATATATATATATATATATATATATATACGTTCGGGTGTGACCCTTTTGATGTTTGTTGCCGTGTTGTTCGATAGATTATATTCCAGTGACGTTATTTTCGTTGGGGAATATTCCAGTGGCGTTTTTGATTTGCTGTCGACTATTTATGTGACGTTAGAACTGATTAACGACGAATAGTCTACACGAGGAACCTTCCTCAAAAGTAATGAGTTGTGGGTGAATGAGGCTTGAGCGATTCACCGGAGAATAATTTTTTCTGATGTCAGAACTCATTATCATCATGGCTTCTTCAAGTTCTCTGTTTTCACTAAAAACAGATTCAGTCTACGGAATTCGACCATAATCAAACTGGCTGACGATCCCAACACGACAGTCAGACAGCTTATCATACTGTATTTGACCTACTAATCAATTACATGTTTTATGTCATCATGGACCTCGTGAAAACAACTCTAAAGCCTTTATGAGGAGACAAATACCCAATTTATTCTCCTATGAAATTATCTTCTGTGAAACCTTTTTACACGGCTGGGGCATTTTAGTCATGGAGAATAGACTGGCCTGATACCCTGTCTCTTTAACAATATCTGTCACTTATTTTCTCTTATTTGCTAACTGATGATGACATCCTTGCGAAAGTACTTGGCTAGGCCGATTTATTCTTCTGCTTTGTAAGGCATGTACTAACGCTTTTCCTTCACCTCTATATCCATTTGTCCTTTAACTCCTACTTTCGCATTATCAGTTTCTACATCATCATTTCTCCTTTATGCTCTTCCCTTATGTAGTTTATTCTTGTTCTCTGTTCATAACAAAAGCTTTACCTATATTCTCTCATGACTCAAATAAACTGCGTCCATCTGACTTAGACTTTCGTTCTTCGCTTTGCTAACTGTCCCTTGTTCTCTCATCATACTGCTTTTCTTTCATTTACTTAAAATCTCAAAAGACACTTTATGTTTTATTCTTTACGTCTCATTAAGGTTCACCCACGTCTTCTTTTCGAACAAATCTTGTTTGCTGCTGCATTTCCCTCCTCCCCCTCCTCCTTGGCTTTCCTCTGTTCTCCCACATTCGCCACATTCTCTCCCTTCTCCCTCCTCTTCCATGGACTTCCGTTCCTCCCCAGTTTTCTCTCCCTTCCCCGGAAGGCCTCGCGCCCATCACCCACCTGGTGGTCGGCTCACCCCGCCCGCGCTAGATAAAGGGAAAGGGAAGGGTGGGGGGTGGGGAGGGGATATGAGGGGAGGGGGGAAGGGGGAATATGAGGGAGGAGGGGGGAAGGAAGGGAGGAAATCGGAAGTACACCGGAAGTGGACGCCCATCTAGTGTGGTCACGCCTTATAGCGTCACAAACGCCCGCCGTGTTCGGGGTCTCCCCATTCCCTCGCTTCGCCCACCGCCGCCGCCATCAACCTCATCTACACGTCCATGGCTCAGGCCTCCCCTCTCCCATACATCAACGCCGCCGCCACCGCTGCCGCCTCCTCCTCCGCCTCCTCCTCCTCCTCCTCGTGTCATCAGTCCCGTCATCGCTATTCATCGGTCGTTTCCACTACGATCGCAGGCGGGAGTTAGTTATGCTATATGTGAGACCTTTTAAGAGTTCTTCACGACCAATGTACTTTACGATACCCGAATCCCTCGACACCTCATATCTTTGGTGCCTCATAACAACGATACTAGGGTCTTACGGTACCTCAAACTCTCTCCCACTCTACACTCCACATTTGCGATATCTTGTATGAGGGATACCTCGCCCATGCGATAGATGTACTACCACCACATAATAGATTTCATCTACGATACCCTGAACCTCTTAGGTTTCAAATCTACGTTATCTTGCAAAATGTCTCTGTCGTGTAATTTCTAACCTGCAGCAAAGTGGTCATTGCCATATCTGATAATTTAATATCATTTGTGCACTCTGTTGATTCTATATGTAATAAATACTGGAACTAAAAATAAATTTTTAAAGCAATGCAGCGTTAGAGATGGAGTCCAGAATACGTTTTAATCACAGCTTGAAACGTTAGTGGCATTTTCAACGCAGTTAAAGACAGGCGCAAATACTTTCGTGGGAAATTAAAAAGTATTTTTTAATATTTTCATATTTAGCGCAGTTAAAATGGCTTTATGCCTCTACATTTGATTCTCACACACACACAGTGTGTATATATATATATATATATATATATATATATATATATATATACACTCAATTGCCCTGCACTTTCTCCTCACAGACGAAACCAAATAACAACATTGTACGACCTGAAGTCCTAAACGGTGGACGTGGCCAGCTTTCTGAGCGCTGCAGGAGCCTCATGAGGATAGAAGGGACTCCATGAACAGGAATGTAAGGTCCATACACCCAACCACACGTGTAACTGATTCAAAGAATCAGGACAGCAACCTGATGCAAGGAGGGGAACTTGACAACCGATATAATGCTGGCTCACGGTGCCGTCTTCACTAGCCCTCCCGATATTCAGGCGGTAGTACCTACCATGTGTGTGTGTGTGTGTGTGTGTGTGTGTGTGTGTGTGTGGCGAGCTTAACATCTTTCAGTAAAGTTTATGCTGAAATAAACGATTTATTCAGTTCTGGACTGGTTGAATGAATTATAAATGTAGATGAGATTTAAAGAGATAAATAGCGAATGTTTATGTATGAGCGTCCGTGTCACAGCTTGAGAGTATGAATATGAGGGACTCACTGGATATACACTTCTCGTCATAAGTGTATATCTTCAGGATGAGTTGTACAGTGTGTGTGTGTGTGTGTGTGTGTGTGTGTGTGTGTAGGATTTTGTCACATACTGTGAAGAGAGGATAACGAGAGAGCAACGGGGAGACCCGCAACCGTATAAACTCTTCTTGGGCCAAACATTATACTGGTATACACTCCAGCTGCATCGTTTTCCACATTATCCTACGACGGTCCTTTCCACATCATCTGTCCCTGGGATACTCTACATGATCCAGCAGCGGTACTTGCCACTTAATCTACCTCTGGTTTTCTTCACATGATTTACGTAGAAACGGACCTTTTCTACATCATCTGTCATTTCCCACATCAATCTGGCAGCAGTAACTTCTATACATCATCTGTCCTCCGAATACTCTACATGACCTGGTGACGCTACTTGCCACATTATCGTAGTATCTCCACAAGATTTAGCCAACTGGTACCTCCTACACGATTTTGCAGGGCACTTACCACATCATTCGTCTCTGATATGCCACATCAATATGGCAGCAGGGCCCTCAACATCATCTGTCGTTGGAACTCTCAGTATGATCTAACAATGGCACTTTCTACATCATTCTTTTGGCACTTCCAACACACTCCGGCTGCATCACTCTCCACGCTCATTTTTTGCGCTCGAGGTCGTGTATCTAACATCATGGACACCCTGAGTTGAGGACATCCCTCTATGCCTAGCTATTTCCCCTGCTTCATAGTCTTTGCACTGACCATTTTTTCGAAACTTGTAATAATTAGGATCATTTCATAATCTCAAATAACATATCAACTTCCGTATTCACATCAATTTTGTCGACTGTATATCCCTTGCACTCTGGAATGCTTAAATTCTTACATAGTCTTTTCGTTACGTTGGATTAAAATACGATCCAACCATGAGCGAATGCCGGTGGCACACAAGGTGTAGTGGAGGACCTGTTCTCCCTCCTTCCCATCCCCCACCCCCTTTTCTCCTCTCCCCCTCCCCCCACAGGATACAGCTGTTGCCAGTTGGGGGGGGGGTGTATAGAAGGGGGAAGCGAGGTGAGGGTTAGCGGGGCTTGGGAGGCGCTGGAGGAGAAGGGGGAGAGGCAGGTGGCTGCTACGCAACGCCTACTGCAGGAATGTTGAAGGCTTCTTTTTTAAGAGCGGCCGTGGGTGGGTTACGACCGCCACAGGGTTACCTGAAGAGGCCGGTCGGCTGTTCTACTTCGGCTCATTGATGTCGGTCGTCTCGTCATGATCGCCGTCATCAACAGAGTCACTGTATCATCAATTGCTTCATCATTTTCTTTTTTTTTTATGTAGTTGCCTTTTTCCCTAAACGTCTTCTTCGTTTTAATGATTTTCTTTTTACGTTGTAATCTTTACTGATCTTCACCTTTTTTTAGTGTCCAACTTCCTTGTCATCGTTCATAATGAATTCAATTTTTCGTTCTCACTGTTGATAATGATTTCTACTTGATCCTCGATACTGAACTTAGTTCTCCTTCTTTATTATTATAATGAATCTTAATTCTTTCTATTTTCTTCGAGTTATTTGTCCCTTATTCTTTTTTCTTCTCTTTCTTCTTTCTCCCTCTCCACTTAACACCTCCCTCTTCTTCTTCTTCTTCTTCTTCTTCTTCATCACAGTCTTTCTGTAAGTCTATATTTGAATCCTGTAAACAGTAATCGAGATACTGCAGCGCCTGTCATTTAAAGATGAAATAATTTATGAACTTAAAAATAACTTCTAAGAACTGCATCAGTCTGAGTGGGTTTATCGCAGTTGTACATTTTTGAATTTGTAAAATATTTCATGACAATCATCCTACGAGAGGAAAAAGGATATATTTTACAGTGACCTTTAACAGCAAGGATTCGAACCTCCTACCATCTGGGTGGGGTTGGGTACACTAATGACTAGGCTATGCTAGGCTATGGAGTCCATGGTTGGCGTACCCAGCTCCATCTCAAAAGGTAGCGGTTCGAATCCATGCTGTTGGAGGGCATTATGTGTTCTATGGAGATACGCACTCATTGCATTAAATTCGTCCTGCAATAAACGTCAACGTCAACATAAGCGTCGTTCACATCGTGCGAACCAGCAACTCAAGTCATCCGCCTTACTCTGTCGTTCGGGAACACGCTCGTGCGCATGTGTGAAGTGGATTTCAAACTTCTAGCGAGTCGATCCTGGTACTCACGAGACTGCATGCGAACTATCGTATTTTTAGTAGCATGGGAAACCTGAACATATTATTATATTTTTCTTTAATCTTTTGTCTTTTTGGTATATAGCGCGTCCATTACTTGATCTTTTTTTCATAAAATTTTCATTCTACAGGATATTTTTAAAAAACATCGTGAATGACTCTGAACTTTCTTGTATAACGAGTGTCAAAACTATGTTTCTTATGTTTGTTGATGAATGAATGTTGGATGCAGAATCTTACCTAAGATAACGTTCCATATCTGCACCATACCATCTCCTATTTCAACAACATCATCAGCTAAGAAGGACAAATACACATGAATATAGAAAGCCATCACGTCAAAGTCACTCACGAAAAGGTTTCACTTCCGAAATCCTCGAGTTCTATACCAGACTCCCCTGGGTCACAATTCTTCCTCCAAACCTCTTGAACCTTTTCATACATAGCCACCCATTTTCCCCTACAACCCACAGTGTGAAAGTTATCCCCTATGTAGACGACCCTACAGTCACATGACACCGCTCTACGCAAGCAAGACTTAAAAAAAAAGAAAAAAGAAAATGATTCACTACATTAAACAACTAAGACACTGGATACTACAGGAAAGATGTTTACTCCAGAGAATTCTGCCACATTACTACCCTGACAAACACGAATGCAGCTGCACCCAGCTATATCCCTGAATGATAAAACATTCCCACTCTGCAAAACGACCACCATTCTAGGTATCACATAAGATACAAGCATGACATTTACTCCCCACACCATAAACATGAACACAAAGGCTATTTAACAAGCTAAGCGCTCTCCGAGAGCTTACCGGCGCCAGTTTTGGACAAGGGAAAGAATCCTCCAGTATTTCCTACAAACAATATATCCCCTCCACCCTCAACTACATTTCACCTGCTTGATCATCCACGTTTACAAAAGCAAAAGCAAAAATGAATAAAAGTCTAGACATAACAGAGCACTTAGAACTATCACCAACTGCTTATAAACCACTACTATTCAACACTTCCACAAGAATATATATATATATATATATATATATATATATATATATATATATATATATATATATAGT
>JAYMFT010309444.1:0-10139 GCA_038088735.1 Panulirus argus | reverse complement strand
TATATATATATATATATATATATATATATATATATATATATATATATATATATTCATTTTATATATTAAACACTGGAAGTGACTGAATAATGAAAATTACACTGACCACATTACTTAATAATCAGAATAAAACTCCTGGGTAAAAATTATATCAAAACCTAAGAAAATCATGTAGCAAGCCTTCATGCAGTGCACTATTGTGATTATCTGACTATATTTACAACAAATATGAAGAGACAAAACTGGATATATCCACTTACTGACTGCAAAACATCAATATCTGAACAAAACATTAAACTTTTCAAAGTTAACAGAGTACTGTACTTTGATAAAGTTGCCAGCTCCTTTAGGAAATGCTTTATGTGAAATAAATCTGCTTCATATTTTTATGGGCAAAAAACACAACATGCATCTCCTTATTGGTGTATACAATATATACTGAATAAAAATAAACAAGTTATTTATAAGAAGAAACAAAAGCATGGCTCTTCAAGGGCAGACAAATTCAAATAATGATGTTAAGTAGCAGAATAGTAGGAGCAGTAGATAGAAGTAGTAGGTAGGAACATTTAGGCAGGAGCACTAGGTAGTAGTAGTAAGTCGGAGCATTAGGTAGTAGTAGTCAGCAGGACCATTAGGGTGGAGCCTCTGCAAACACTGCTCTAGAGTTGCCTTCAGCCAGTGGCCTGTTAAAGTTGAGGAACTAAAGGCTAAGAAGCAACTCTTGAGTTCACTAGTTATGGAGACTATTGTCATAGCCACCCCATTGAGGGAGTTCCAGTTGGAACAGGCATCAATGATAGATGTTAAATTTGAGAACTGCATTCACAACACTCCAGCATCCATTAGCAAAGCAAGTCAGCTGCATCTTAAGTTCTAATTCACTTGCTTGCAGATATTTGTATATACCTGGTTTTGACAGAGCAAGGCCAAGTTATTGAGCTGTTTCGCAACATCAGGATGGTCACGACCCAACACCTTCTCACGAATTTCCAAAGCACGTTTGCAAAGTGGCTCTGCTTCCTTGTATTTTCCCCGTTTACCATATAAGACCTGAGGGATATATCATCAAAATTAATTAAATAAAAATCTTTTCCCAAATACATGGATTTGGTGCATACAGGCAATCGCCAATGACAAAAATCTATTTTGCAGAACTGAGCTCCCTCCACTAACCCTGCAATAGTGGAGTTCTGGGGCATTCTAAGGCTAATTGCAACCTACATTTCCCTTAATACTTGACTACATATTTATTTACTTACTCATCTCAACACATTTACAGATCCATACTCAAACACATCATTTCCAAACAACCCAACTGAACTGCATCTTGCTGAAATGAAATGCTACTATGTCCATATTACAGCATCTATGCTCAGCTTCATTAACAGAAGTCACTGACTAGTATGGGAAAAGATTGGAATTGTGAAGTTTGCATGAGTATGTGTATATGCACCTGTGAATATGAAGACTGTATGAGGTAAGGATGAAACGAAGTATTTCTGTAGAAATTTAAATTATTCTATAAACGGTTTTAAGAATGAGAAACATGGTCTTAATGCATGGTATGAATGCGAGTGGGATGTGATGAAATTGGTGAAATAGTTGGTAAATAAGGAGTGCCTGGAGTAAATGAGAATGGAAGTTATCTTGTGCTGAGAGGGGTATATTCTTTGCAAACACCTTTTTTCAGCACATGATCCACGGATATACATGGATGAGAAATGAAGAGAAGAGAAGAGCAAAAGACTTTGATTGACTATATGGCAGTGGAAAAAAAGACTGAGAAAGGCCCTGTTAGATGCTACAATTGTGAGAGGATTCTTTAGAGACTCTGACCATTTTGCAGTTCTTGTGGGGATGAGGATCAGGGAGAAGTGGAGGTATGCAATAAGGAAGAATGGAGAAGTAAAAGTGCTGGCAAGCAAAATGATGAATAAATAAAAAATGCAAGGAGGAGTATGAGAGGAAGGTAACTGAAAGCTTAGATGGAAGTGCAGTGAATGTAAGGTTGCACTCATGTGTGAATGAAGTGTCTAAAATGTTTAGAGAAACACTATTAGAGGTTGAAGAATCATAGCTGGATACAAGGTTGCGAGATATAAGACTAAAAAGGGAAATGCATGGTGGACTGAAGATATTAGAAATACTGAGTTAGAGTAGTAAAAGGCATATGGTAGACTGCTTGACAGGAATGTACCAGTTGAAGTTCAGCAAAGGAGGAGGGAAGAATATAAATAGTGTAAGCAGAATATTAAGATGCAGAGAGAGGCAAGCAAAGACAGAGTACATGAAAATTTTGGAAGAAAGTTAAGTGAAAAGTTTTGGAATAAAAAGAATCTAAAATGAATGTGAAAATGGAAAGAGGTGGATGAAAGTGAAAATGTTAATGTGAGGAGTAAGGAAGGGGAGTTGATGAATAAAATGAGGAAGCGAAAGGAAGATGGAAAGAGCATTTTAATAATGAATGTGGGAGAGCAGAGGCAGCAGTTGTTACATGCATGGGTATGGAGGAAGGAAGGAGGGAAGGAAGGAAGAGGATACAAGTGCAAAGGCCTATAGCAGAAAGGAGGTAAGAAGAGCAATAATAAGGCTGAAGGTTAGAAAGGCACCTGGAGTGGATGGCATTACAGATGAAATGCCGAAGTACGGAGGAGAAAGTGGGATAAAGTGGATGGATACATCTGATATGAAACTTAGCATGGAAACAGAAGGTTGTGCATGAGGACTGGGTGAAAGCTATTACTGTTCTTTTCATTCAAAGGAAAAGGTACTAAGGATGTATGTGGCAATTATAGGGAAATAAGTCTGTTAAGTATACCAGAAAAAGTGTACGCAAAAATGTTAATTGATAGAGTGATAGGCGACTAAATGCAGAATAAGTGAAGAACAAATGGATCAGATTTTTGTGGCAAAGATGATCATGGAAAGGTATTCAGTGAAACGTAAGAAGTTGTATGCAGCTTTTATGGATCTGGAGAAAGCATATGACAGAGCTGAGTGGAATGCTTTATGGGATGTGTTAAGGATATATGGAGTAGGGGGACAACTGTTGGATGGTGTGAAAGCCTTCTATAGAGTAAATGCATGTGTAAGAGTGAATGAAGAGTTGAGCAAAAGTTTCGGTATACATTTGGCTGAGGCAGAACTGTGTAATGTCACCATGGCTTAATGTATAAATGGATGAAGTGATACGAAACATGAAAGAAAGAAAAGGGGTGCAGAGATGGAGTGTGGTGGTGAGATATTGTGGCTAGTGGCAAGCCTGTCTGCAGGTGATACTGTGCTGTCTCCTGAGATTGAAAAAGAGTTGCAAGAGGTTGTGTCTTATCATGTGTGTAGGCAATTATAGGTAAATGCAAGTAAAAGAAAAGTAACGGTGTTTGACAGGAAGCAGAGTGAATGAATAGATTTTGCAAAACCATACAGAGTTAAAGAAGAAAGTATAATAAATTGTGCTTTGGATATGGGGGAAGAAAGACTTGTTGAGGTGAGAGAGTTTAAGTATTTAGGAGATGTCTTAGGTAAATCTGGTGATATGGAGAGATAACATAGAGAGCAGTACATGATAGAAGAGTCATTGGATCCCTCAATAGAAGAATGAAGGGTAGAGGTTAAGTATGGAAGTGAAGAGAGGATTAAGGGACAGCACAGTCTCCCAACCTTGACCTATGCAGTCAAAGCATGGACATGGAACGAGTCATAGAGGTCAAGAATGCAGGCTGTGGAAATGAGCTATATGAGAAGAGCATGTGATGTGACTAGATGTAATGATGAAACATATGAAGAGATGTGGTATGGAAGGGAATGCAAAGGGAATGAACTGTGGAGTGGTAGAGTGGGTGAAATGTAATACTTTGAGCTGGTTTGGGCATGTGGAAAGAATGCAAAATTGGGAGTCTACAAGGATAGTGTATGATAATACAATCAAAGAGGTTGGTGTGAAAAGAAGACTACCTGTGACATGAGCAAATATAGTGGAAGAATACTGGAGGGGGAGAAACGGAGGAAGAATGCATGGAATGGTGTATAGAAGGGAGACATGTTAGGGCATGGATAAGTGGGGACTCTTTTGCCATGACCATCCCTTGATGGGAGTTCCCTGAGGGTAAAGGCATCAGAGATATAGATAGATAGATAGATGGAGAGACAGATAGACTTGCACTTTCACCTCAAATGGTTTTTCACAACCAATCATCACAACTCATAACATTACAAGGCAAAAATCATTGTAGCCCTATTCTTCATCAAAAAAATTTCAAAGATCATGAATGTAAAATGAGCAAACTCACAGCTAAGTTGTTGAGTGTGGCAGCTACTGCAGGATGGTTCTCGCCAAGCGTCTTCTCTCGGATTGTAAGCGCGTCATTTAGGAGGTTCGCAGCCTCCTTATACTTATTCTGATCCCTATGAGTAAACAGAGCAGAGAAACAGGATGATGAGAAAATACTAACACCTTATCATCAGTCATGATTCCATCAATAACAACAACAACTGTAAGGTGAGAAACCTCTCCTTTCTTTAACAGCATCTAGGTACCTAACTATCTAACTCACTAGCCCTGTCTTTTGGCTAAATCTCATTGTAAGCTCTTCCTATTTCTTAAGAGACGGCTATGGACCAAACAACTTTTCATTTCAATGACATACATCCTTAATCTATGTCAACTGTGATAAAGAGAAAATCAATCATCAATGATAAGTAAATGTTTCTTACTCTCTACACACATAGCGGATTCACTTAATAGGATCAAAGCTTCCACTCACACAATCTAATTTTCTATACATTCCACCATCCTCTCAATCACTTCTCTTATGCAACTTAACATGTACACTTAAAGAACTTATACCTCTGTGATTCAAACTTTCACCTTTGTCCCCCTTCCATTTTTATTACCATAACTCTCTTTTACCCTTTCATTTCTTAATCAAACCACCTCACACCAAATACTGTCCTCAAACATTTAATTTCTATCTATTTACATCACTGATGCCAGTTCCAACTTGAATTCCAACACAGCTAACTTCCTCTACACAGCCTTATGTATAGCCCGTGCCTTGCATCCATACAATATTGTTGGGACTACTATACCTTTAAACATGCCCATTTTTGCCCTCCCAGATAACATTCTCTCTTTCCACAAATTCTTCAAAGCTCCCAAAACCTTTGCCCCCTCAGCCACCCTATGACTCACTTCTGCTTCTATTGTTCCAACAGCTGCCATGTCCACTCTCAGTTATATAAAACACTTCACTTCCTCCAAGTTTTCTCCATTAAGACTTGCACCCAAACTAACCTGTCCCACAGCCCTACTAAATCCAATAACCTTGCTTTTATTTGCATTTACTCTCAACCTCCTCCTTTCAAACATTCTTCCAAACTCAGTCACAAACTTCTACAATTTCTCACTCAAATCTGTCCCAGTGCTGTATCATGAACAAACAACAAGTGACACTTCCAAAGCACTCTCATTCCCCACAGACTGCAAACTCCATACTCGTCCCTTTCAAAGACTCTCGCTATTACCTCCCTTAGCACCCCATCCAAAAACAAACTAAATAATCATAGTGACATCACACAGCCCTACCACAGACCATCCTTCACTGGGAACCATTCACTCTCCTCTCTTTCTACTCGTACATACGACTTACACCCTTGATAAAAGCTTCTCACTACTTCTAGCACCTTACATTCTAAAGACCTTTCACAAAAAAGCACCTCTATCAGCCCTATCATTTGCCTTCTCCAGATATATAAATGACACATACAAATCCATGTTTTTCTAAGTACTTCTCACACACATTCTTTACACTTTTGAAACCACACTGCTCCTCCCCAATTTGATACTCTTCACCCTCTCAATCAATACCCTCCCATAAAATTTTCCAGGTATACTCAATAAACTTATGCATCTTTAGTTTGAACACTCACCTTTATCCCCTTTGCCTTTATACACTGGCACTATACATGCATTCCACCAATCCTTAGGCACTTCACCAAGATCCATACATTCACTGAAAATCCTTCCCAACCAATCAACAACACATAACACAATTTTTCATATTTCTTTTTAGTATACTTGATTGCCATCTCCTGCATCAGTGAGATAGCACCAGGAAAAAGAAGAAAGGCCCATCCACTCATATATGTACACACATACATGAACATATATATACAAATAAACATACAAATCAACATATACATATATAAATACATATACATACACATACATATACATATAAACACATGTACATGTTCATACTTGCTCGCCCTCATCCATTTCCAGCACCATCCCAACCCACAGGAAGCAGCATCGCCACCCCCTGCGTCTGCGAGGTAGCGCCAGGAAACACAGAAAAAAAAGGCCACATCTGCTCACACTCAGTCTCTAGCTGTTATGTGTAGTGCAACGAAACTACAGCTCCCTATTTACATCCAGGCCCCACAGACCTTTCCATGGTTTACCCAAGACGTTTCAAATGCCCTGGTTCAGTCTACTGACAGCACATCAATCCCAGTATATCACATTGTTCCAATTCTCTCTCTTCCATGCACACTTTTCACCCTTCTGCATGTTCAGGCCCCAACCGCTCAAAATTCCTTTCACTCCATCCTTCCATCTCCAATTTGGTCTCCCGCTTCTCCTTGTTCCCTCCACCTCTGACACATATATCATCTTTGCTAACCTTTCCCAACTCATTCATTCAATATGTCCAAACCATTTCAATACACCCTCTTCTGCTCTCTCTACCACACTTTTATTATTACCACATATCTCTCTTATCCTTTCATTGCTTATTCAATCAAACTACCTCACACCACATACTGTCCTCAAACATTTCATTTCCAACACATCCACCCTCATCCAAACATCCCTATCTATAGCCCATGCCTAACAACCATATATTATTGTTGGAAGTACTATTCCTTCAAACGTTCCCATTTTTGCTCTCTTCTGCTCTCTCTGCCACACTCTTTTTATTACCACACATCTCTCTTACCCTTTCATTACTTATTTGATCAAAACACCTCACACCACATATTGTTCTCAAACATTTCATTTCCAACATATTCACCCTCCTCTGTACAACCCTATCTATAGCCCATGCCTCGCAACCATATAGTATTGTTGGAACTACTAATCCTTCAAATATACCCACTTTTGCTCCTCGATATACCAATCTCTCTTTTCACACACTCTTCATCGGTCCCAGAACCTTTGCCCCTTTTCCCACCCTATGACTCACTTCCAATTCCATGGTTCCATTTGCTGCCAAGTCCACTCCTAGATATCTAAAACACTTTACTTCCTCCAATTTTTCTCTATTCAAACTTACATCCCAACTAACTTGTCCTTCTACTTGATCTGATCGTGTAAGTAATGTAAGGGTTAGAGAGATGTGTGGTAATAAAAAGAGTGTGGTTGAGAGAGCTGAAGAGGGTGTGTTGAAATAGTTTGGACTTATGGAGAGAATGAGTGAGGAAAGGTTGACAAAGAGGATATATGTGTCAGAATTTGAGAGAACAAGGAGAAGCGGGATACCAAACTGGAGGAGGAAGGATGGAGTGAAAAAGATTTTGAACGTTCGGGACCTGAACATGCAGGAGGGTGAAAGGTGTGCACGGAATAGAGTGAACTGGAATGATGTGGTATACTGGGGTCGATGAGCTGTCAATGGACTGAACGAGGGCAAGTGAAACGTCTAGGGTAAACCAAGGAGAGGTCCGTGAGGCCTGGATGTGAATAGGGAGCTGTGGTTTCGGTGCATTACATATGACAGCTAGGGACTGAGTGTGAGCAGATGTGGCCTTTATTTGTCTATTTCTTGGCACTACCATGCTGATGCAGGGGGTGGAGATGTTGTTTCCTGTGGGGCTGGGTGGTGCCAGGAATGGATGAAGGCAAGCAAGTATGAATATGTACATGTGTATATATGTATATGCATGTGTATGTGTATGCGGGTATATGTGCGCATATATCAGTGGATGGGTCTTTCTTCATCTGTTTCCTGGGGCTACCTCACTAACACGAGAAACGATGACAGTGTATAATAAAAAAATAAATATATATTCATGTATATGTAACACTTCTGCTTCCATGGTTCCATTCACTGCTTAGTCCACTCTAAGATATCTAAAACATTTCACTTCCTCCAACCAGGCACTACACAACTTTCCATGGTTTACCCCAGATGCTTTACATGCCCTGGCTCATTTCATTGACAGCATATCGACCCCCTGTATACATCATCACTGCAATTCGATCTATCCCATGTATGCCTTTCACCATCCTGCATGTTCAGGCCCAAATCACTCAAACTCTTCTCCACTCCATCCTTCCATCTCCAATGTGGACTCCCCATTCTCCTTGTTGCCTCCACTTTTGACACATATATCCTCTGTCGTCCTTCATCACTTATTCTCTCCACGTCAAAACCTTTTTAGCAGACCCTCTTCAGCTCTCACAACCACACTCTTTATAATACCACATCTCTATCTTACCCTATCATTACTCACATGACCAAACCACCTCACACTACGTATTGTCCTCAAACATTTCATTTCTAGCACATCCACCCTCCTCCAAATACCACATCTCTATCTTACCCTATCATTACTCACATGATCAAACCACCTCACACCACGTATTGTCCTCAAACATTTCATTTCTAGCACATCCACCCTCCTCCACACACTTTCATCTATAGCCCATGCTTCTGATCCATATAATATTGTTGGAACTACTATAACTTCAAACATACCCAATTTTCACCTCCGAGATAACCATCCCTCTTTTCACACATTCTTCAGCACTCCCATAGAGAGCATCCATGCTTCTAGCTGGGGCCTTCCTCCATCAACTCAATATCCCCCTCCACTGATACTGAGGAGCGATTACTACCTGCTATCGTTATTTTGTTATGTACCATATGATAAAGTGAAATCTTTGGTAAAAGTATTTTTTTCTTTTTTCTTTCAGTTCCACACATATGGTGTGAGCTTCATTTCTGATATATGCTACAGTTTAAGTTTAAGGGTTAAACAGAGAAAATTTTTCATCAAAGTTTATCTAAGTCAGTAATAAACATTAGACCTAGGAACACAGCCCCAAATACTTTAGATGATCAAGTATCAGCAATGACAGTTTGCTTAAAAGTCTAGGGATTAAAAACAAATAATAATAATCCTAAAATATAATACAAGGTACCTCATTCTTTATATCATTATTGTTTCTTCAACCTATAATACTTGAGTTAGTATTAAGTTTTTAAGAAGATGAAAAATGAAACATAACTCTCATCAAAAAGAACAAAATGGGGCTAAGCAATATTTCAACCTCACCTATACACAAGAGCCAGGATATTGAGCATGGTAGCAACATCTGGATGGTCATGACCAGAAGTTTTTTCTAAATCCTCCAGAGCCTGTTTACAAAGGGGAACAGCTACCTCATATCTGAAAATACACATAAAAAATATAAATTTCTATATTTCAAATTGTACAAGTATTCAGAGAATATCACTGAAATATCTAATCTCAGTAAATCAAATTATGCATAAATAATTGCCATGATTGTAATGAAAATCCTTCTTTCTTCCTTAGCATCCTTTGTCTGCAGAGCAAAGTTACTTGATGCCATTCATACCCAACTGACCTTACCTGGGAGTCCCAGATCCTTCTTCAACCACTTGGAAGTGCTCTTTTGTTCATGCTGTGACTATACCCAGCCTGACAAGTTCCTAACCACATACACATCATGAATCAGAAGAGTGGCCTTGATCTGGGATACTGAAGCGCCCACTCCCTTACTCTCTCCTGGTCAATAGTGTTCCCCCCCCCCTTCAGTCATGGATAAAAGTCCACATCAAGGCTGGGCCCTAATTGAAATATACAGAGAATTAAGAAACGAGGGGAAAAAGACAGGGAAAGTATTTACAAATTTTTGAGAAAGTGAAAGACCTGTCTCTTGAAATGAGCCAAGACATAGTTATTGGGAAAGACATGAGTAGGTAAAGAGTTCAAAAGCTTCAATGTGTAGGGAAAGAAGCAGTTATCAAAACAGCACACCCTTGAGTTGCCAATGGCCACACAATAATCATGTGATGCAGCAGCTTGCCGAGTATTCCGTGGTCTAGCTA
>JAYMFT010309443.1:0-23597 GCA_038088735.1 Panulirus argus | reverse complement strand
CCAATGACTCTTCTACCCTGTACTGCTCTCTCCCTTATCTCTCCTTCCATATCACCAAACTTACCCAAGACAGCTCCGAGATACTCAAATTCTCTCACTTCTTCCAGTCTTTCTCCCTCCACATCCAAAGCACAGTTGTTTAGTACATTTTTTTCTTTCACTCTATATGATTTTACAAAATCTATATTTTCGCTCCATTTCCTTTCAAACACTATTACTTTGCTTTTACTTGCATTTACCTTCAATTACCTATGCTTACACATATTGTAAAAAACATTTACAACCTTCTGCAACTTCTCTTCACTCTCAGCAAACAATACAGTATCATCTGCAAACAGGCTTGCCATTAGCCACCATATCTCATCACCACACTCTATTTCTTTACCCCTTTTCCCTAGTTTTGTCTTCATCTCTCTTATCTCTCCATCCATATATATATCAAAAAGCCACAATGACATCACATAGCCCTGCCTCACATCTACATGAATCCCAAAACTTTTGCTCAACTCTCCATCCACTCTTACACACACATTTGCTCTTCTATAAGAGACTTTCACACCATCCAACAGTTGTCCCCCTAACCATACATCCTTAATACATCCCATAAAGTATTCCACTTGACTCTCTCATATGCTTTCTCCAGATCCACAAAAGTTGCATACATCTTCTTACCTTTTGCTAAATACTTTTCCATGGTTATCTTTACAACAAAAATCTGATCCACACAACCACTACCTTTCCTAAAACCCCCTTGTTCTTCCCTTGTTCTGCATTCAGTCACTTCCATCACTCTATCAGTCAGTAATCTTGCATACACTTTTCCTGGTATATTTAACAGACTTATTCCCATATAACTGCTACATACATAATTGATAACCCTGGAATCAGGAAATCAGGCACTCTGAATGTCACACATCAGTAGTATCTTGTTTACTTGTGCCTCTGAGGTGTGTGTGTGCTTTTAGTACAAACCAATAAATTTTATCATAATACTCAAAAGGTACATATTATTCAAAAGTACTACAGAAATGGAAAAATAAACAATTGTGCAATGAACACTTTCTGATGGCTTTTCTTGATAACATTTAAAGGAACAAGAAACAGTGTCCATAAAATCACTCTATACACAATCTAAAGACAAAGGTAATTTTTATCATACATCTGCATTTCCCACATCAGCATGGTAGCACAAGGAACAGACGAAGAAATGGCTTTATTCGCTTACATCCACTCTCTACCTGTCATGTATAATGTACCACAGCCAGAGCCCCCTATCCTCAATCAAGCCCCACATACCTTTCCATGGTTTCTGCCAACCGCTGCATAGGCCATTGTTTAGCCCACTGGCTGCATGTCTTCCCCCTGTAAACCACCTGACTCCAATATGCTCTATCCTTTGCAAGTCTTACATAAACCCTCCGGCATGTTCAGACCCACAGCCTTCAAAGCATCTTTCACTTCAACCTTTCACCTCCTCCTTGGTTCCCCCTTTTCCTTGCTTCCTCCACTTCTGACATGTATATCCACTTTGCTAATTTCAGCACATCCTCTTTAGCTCTCTCATTTATACTTCTCTTACCACCACACTTCTCTTACCCTATCATTTCTTATTCAATCAACCCTCCTTACAACACATATTGTCCTCAAACATTTCATTTCCCAACACATTCACTTTATCCTTTACATTCTTCTATAAGGCACATGCTTCACATCTATATAGCACCCATGGTACTACTATATCATCATATAAACCCATCTTTGCCCTTAAAGACAGTGACCTCTCTTTCAACCTCTCTCTCTGCCCCCTCACCCACCGTATGGCTCACTTCAGCTCCCATGGTTCTGTCTGCAACCATATCCACTTCCTGCAAGTTCTTTCCATTCAAACTCACACTCAAAATAACCTCTCTTTTTCCACTGTTAAACCTAATACCCTTGCTTTTGTTCACATTTACTTTCAACTTCCTCCTTTCACACACTCTCCCAAATAAAGAAACCAGCTTTTGCATTTTCTCACTTGAATCCACCACCAGTAATGCATCATCAGCACACAATAACTGACTCACCTCCTAGGCCCCCCCACCCTCAGCAGACCCCATACCTCCTCTTTCTCTAAACCCTTTGCATTCACCTCCCCAACCACCATTCTTAAATAGATTAAACAGCCATGATGATGCCACACACCCCTGCCGCAGATACACTTTAACCTGGAACCACTCACCCTCCTCTCTACCCACTCATACACATGCCTTATTCTCTTGATAAAAACTTTTGACTATTTCTCATAGCTTTACTTCCACACCATACATTTGTAGCACTTTCCAGAAAGCACCTCTATCAACCCTATCATATGCTTTTTCCAGATCCATAAATGCCACATATAAACCCTTCTGGTTCTGTAAGAATTTCTCACATACATTCTTTAAAGCAATCACCTGATCCACACATCCTCTACCAATCCTAAAACCACATTATTCCTCCCCAGTTTGATGCTTTTTGCTTTCAACCACCCTCTAAATCACCACTTATCCATACAGCTTGCCCAATACACACATAAACTGTTAACTTTCTAATTTGAACACTCACCTTTATCCCCCTTGTCTTTATACAATGGCATTATACATGCATACAGCAAATCTTCAAGGATTTAAACATGATCCATTCATACACTGAAATTCCTAACGAACCACTCAACAACACAGTCATCCCGTTTTTGAAGAAATTCAATGGCAATACCATCCACCTAAGCCACCTCGCTACATTTCATCGTATACAAAGCTTTTATCACCTCTTCTCTCTTCATCTTATTACTTGCCATAACTATCACTTTGCATACCTTTCCATCCCAAACACCCCACATCCGCTACCCTATAATCAAATACATTCAACAATCCTTCAAAGTTCTCGCTCCATCTCCTCTTCCTCTCATCACTTCCCCATCTGCTCTCCTTCACCAATACTCCCATTTGCACTTTTGCATTTCTCACACTATTATCCTCCTTCCAAAACATCTTATTCCCCATGAATATTACTGATACTCACCACAGCTCTCATTTGCCCTCTTTTTCAACCCCTGCACCTTCCACTTGCCACTTTCTCCTGAACATCCCCATGAAGTTTACTGATACTCACCACAGCTCATTTGCCCTCTTTTTCAACCCCTGCAAGTTCTTCTTGCTACTTACTCCTGAACACCTTCCAATCACTCAAACTTCATCCCTGTAAGTACTGTTCATACACCTCTCTGTCACTAACAACCATTCTTCATCATCCCACCACCTGTCCACCTCCCACCTTCCACATGCCACACACTTCTCTAACACAAGCCAGCTTCCCTAAATCCCTCCAATTCCTCACCTACTCCCCTAGTTTCATTTACTGTCAACTTTCACAATTCTACACTCAATTTCTCCTGATATGTCATTTCATAAGTCTCTATTCCAAACTCACTTATCCTATTCTCACCCATAACATTTTCTCTTTTCCTGAAGTTTGCAGATACTCACTCATTACCGCTTCCCCTTGCCCTCTTTTCTCAGCCTTTGCACCTTCTTCCTGCCACTTTCTCTTGTACATCTCCCAAATACTTGCACTCCTTCCCTGTAAGTACCACTCATACACCTCTCTTTCAATGGCAACTTTACTTCTTCATCCCACCACTCACTCCCATTTTGCATGCCACAAACTTCTCTAGCACATGCCAGCTTCCCTGAATAACTGCCATTCCTCAACTATTCCCCTAGTTTCATTTACTCTCACATTTCAATATTCTACACTCAATTTCTTCTGATATTTTTTTACATAAAGTCTCTTTTCCAAACTCACTTACCCTCTATTCACCCATACCATTTCCTCTATTCCAAAAACTCTGCAAATCTTCACCCTTGACTCCATCAGGTAATGATCAGACATCCAACCAGCTGCAAGACTCAACACATTCATATCCAAGAGTTTCTATTTTGGATGCCTATAAATTATCATGTAATCCAATAATGCCCATTTACCATCCTTCTTACTCACCCATATACACTTGGGTATGTCCCTTTCTTTAAGCAAGATATTTTCCATATTTTCTAGTCACCAAGCTTTTTTTTTATTATACAACTCCACAAGCTATTCACCATTTCCTTTGACCTTAATGAATACCTCATGTCCCCCAGTTATCCCCTCAACTGACACAATACTCACTTTTGCATCTAACTCACCCAACACTATTCCATGGTCTTTTGCATCAAAACTGCTGCCACACTCACTCAGCTGCACCAAAAACAGTTACCTCTTCTTTATCTCATGTCCAAATGCATAAGCACAAACAATTACCTATCTTTCATATTCCATTTTCATTTTTTTCATTTTTACCTACATCAGTCAGGAGCTCACTTCCTTACATTCTTTCATATATTCCCACAACTCCTGCTTCAATAGTAGTGCTACCACTTCCTTAAGTTTTAGCCCACTTACTAAACCCTAATTTCAACCCCAAGACATTTCTAATCTATTCTTCCCCCCTTACCCTTGAGCTTTGTTTGACTCAGATATTGATCATCCAGGTTCCCTTCTTCAAGCATACTACCTATCTCTCCTTTCTTCTCATCTTGGTTACATCCACACTCATTCAAACACCTTGGCCTGAGCCTTACAAGGAGGGGCACACTTTGCTTAGCTCCTTCTTCTGTTTCAACATGAAAATGAAATACATGAAGTGGAAGGTTTCCAGTCCCACATTCCTGCCTCTTTAAATTCCCTTCTACAACATACATAGAATACATGGATAGAATACTTTCTCCCCCTACCCTTGAGATAGAGGTATATAACAATACAAATAACATCAAAATGTGAATATATGAACAAGCTTTAGTTCTAAAGTGACAGCAAACAACATTGACTCCACTTGTGCTAAATACACTTTCTGCTGCCTTTTCTTGGTCACTTTCAGTGCTGGAACAGTCAGTGTCCATAAAATCACTCTCCACATGATCAGAAGACAAATCATCATTATGCAATTCAGGATGATCTGCTTGGTTCTCTAAATTTAGTAAAAGCCCCTTAGCTTCCTCCATAGAAAGTTTAAAAAAATGTCTTCTATTCGCCAAGACTGGAGGGTGAATGACCTAAGGGAGATGATATTACACACTGCAAACTTGGCAACTCTGCAAGCTCAGCAGGCAGCCTTTAAATAGAGGTGCAAACTCAGTGTATAAATAAACATCTAGAGGAGTTGCTCATCTCATAAATCAACATCTGGAGGAGGTATGGGGTTAAAAAGGTAACTTTTTACTTTCTCAAATACTCTAATCAGTCAAGACTCATATTTCTTCCTAATCTTATTAGAGATTCTGCTTCCTTCCCTTCTTCTCTATTTCCTTTGCAATATATTATCTCTCAATCAAAGTTTGACTAATAAGCTAGTTCTTGCATCCACCCTGAGTGATCCATGAGTAACAGAGCACAAATGTATTTCAGTGAGTACATAGAAGACAAAGAGATTCTTACCCGATCAAGAGCTCCAACTAAATCATTCCTCTGTAGCTGCACAAGGCCAGTTAAGAGCTGAGCCTCAACAGAGGACTCCCAACCCTTGGGTAGTGATCTGAGAGCTGCTTCTGCATCTCCTGTATCCTTCCATGTGGTGCGGCAACGGTTAAGTTCCTGAATGTCATTTTCACGTGGTGCAAGGATGAGGTTAACGGCCTGTTGAGGGAAAGAATTAACAAATCTATAATAAGCTGTAACAAGTCACCGCTTTATACAGCAAGTATTTTTTTTCACGTCTGCCATTTCCTAGGTTAGCAAAGTAGCACCAGGAACAGAAGACATTACCTCATTCATTCATATCCATTCTCTAGCTATCATGCATAATGCACTAAAACCAGAGCCCCCTATCTACAACCAGATCCAACGGTATATAAAAAAGACTGGGAAACTACTCAAGCTAAATAAATTTTATATTCCAAAGTTCCAGAAAAATTTTCCAGTAGAGTGAGAAAAACTAAAGATTACAATCTGAAAGGAATTTGCAATAAGTTTACTACATGAAACATCTAGTCACAGAAATACTTGGAAAACAACAGTTTCTCTGTTACTGAGCTCATGATATTGTGTCTGACATTCCTGATCACAACCCCCATAATTCTTAATGAAACATAAGCTTCTGAAATTGACTGTAAACCACCCTTGCACCGTCCTCCTGTTCAGTCTCACAGTTCACTCATACCATCACTTACTTTCACTTACACTAAAGCATGGAATGAGTATAGCAGGATAAGAAAGGAGATACAAAGAAACTTTGTAAAAAATATTGCGGACAATGCAGGTGAAAATCCAAAACTATTCCATAAATTCATTTGGAGTCCATTTTCAGTTACGAAGCAGCTAATCAGGATATGGGATTTAGATGGAAAAATTGTAGAGGGTTATGTAAGGATATGCAAGGAACTGAATAATAAGTTCAAAAGTGTTTTCACAGTGGAAGACACAAGAGACCAAAGAAGAGTGAGATGTAATAGAGAGGAGGTACTGAAAACCACTCAAATACCTAGAGAAGACAAACTGAATACAAAAGGAACTTGGCCTACGTAAGGCTCCATACAAAAGAAATTTCTCTACACGTATTGAAGATGTGTGCAGATACACTTGATGAACCACATGAAATGTTGTTCACAATGTCGCTGGAAAAAGGAAAAGTGCCAAGGGAGATAAAGTGGACAAGTGTCATACCTATCTATGAGAAAGGAGACCAAGAGGAAGCACTCAACTAGACCTGCATCCTTGCTGAATGTGATCCGTGAGGCACTGACAATAAGAAAGCAAATGGATGACTTCCCACACACGAGGAACAACCTAAAATGAACCAGAACGTGGTTAGGGAAAGGAGGTCATGTGTTAAGAATTTCTTAGATTTCTGAGTTACACTGAAACACAGACCACAAAGACCCAAGGTCCAGGTGAGGTGGTCTGGCCTAAACACTTATTAAAAAAAGAGCAGTCCCCTTAAATGCAGCAAGAGAATGAGCTTTGTTTAAAACAAAATGACTTGGTTGATTGTCTAGAACTAAACTGCCAGAAAGCATTTAACACTATCACACACAAGGATGGTAAAGATGTTGGCTCTTCAGATATGAATAAGGTGGAAACTAATTTGATGAACAAAAGATAAATAAGAAGACAAGAACAAAGGACACAAGTCAATTAAAACTTCAAAAATGAGATGTCACCAGTGGCATACCTCAGGTTTCTGCCCTAGGACCAATGCTCCTCTTGATTTATGTGAATGAACTGCCAAAGGGCTTGAACTCCTACATGAACAAGTTTGGGGATGATACCACAGTCACGAGGGAATAAAAAAGCAAGGAGGATTACATCAAATTACAAGTGGACGTTAGCAATCTCCATGGCTGGTGTGATATATAACTGATGTAACGTGGATGGAACAAAGCAAAAGAGGGCCTCAATATGAATATCATCTAGCATGAAAAAAGCTGTATGACTCTGAGTGTGAGGGGGTACTTGAGAAGCGACATCATCCCTACTGTGTTACCAGTACCATATTAGAAAAACAGACTTCAGTTAGTGCTGTTCTGTTTAGCACTTTTTCAGGGGGGTAGAGGAGGAGTCAATTGGTTTAAAATCCCACCTAAAAACCGGCATAAGTCTCCTCATCTGCCTGAGCTGTGTGTTCAGCCAATAGGAAAAGCAGGTAATGATCAGCATTCAGCCAGTTCTGAGCACTCTGTTGGCAGCTACAAGTCCTGCATCATGGTAGATTTAGTTATTGTGCTTTTGCCTAATTTTGCGTGTGCAAGTGGCCTATAATATCCAGAAATAGAACTGTGGTTGGTAGGGTTTGTACTGTGGACAAGCATTTAAGGAAAAGCAACAGTTTTTCATATGAAAATGCTGATTATATATATGGCTTAATGAGGCTCCTTACATATGTTTCCAGCACCAAGGTCAATTCACTTACTGTATCTTTGCCTTTGCATTTTGTGTGTGCAAGAGCTCAAGAGAAAAGGACAAATGTCATACCTACCCATAAGAAAGGAGACTGGAAGCAGGCTCTGAAGTACAGGCCAGTCTCACTAATGAGTGCAGTGTGTAAGGTTCTGGAATATATTATTAGGAAGCAAGTGAATGACTTTCTACAGAGGGGAAATCACTTAAGTGAGAGACAGCAAGGTTTTAGGGAATGAGAGTCATCTGTAATATACCTCTTGGATTTCTACGAAAGAGTGAGCTCTCTTTTAGACAAAAGAGAAGGCTGGGTTGATTATTACTATCTGGAATGCCAGAAAGCATGTGACAATGTACTGCATGTGAGGCTGACACAGGCAGCTAGATCACCAGGCAGGAATAAAGGAGGAAACTCCTTTTACAGATAGAAGATTATCATACTAAAAGTAAACAGAGGAGGAATGTTAGAGGAAACTTCATCAAATGGATTGATGTGACCAGCTGAGTACAACAGGGGCTCAGTTCTGGGACCATAGCTCTTCTTAAGAATATTACTTGCCTGATTGGATGGAATCCTACCTGAATATGTTTGCAAATGATGCAAAGGTCACGAGGGAAGTGAAAAGCAAGAGGGTTGCATCAGCATACAAGGGGACCTACAGAGACTCCAAAGTTGGTCTGATACATCGTTGACGAAACTCAACTCAAGCAAATGAAGTAATGAGGATGTGACAGAGTGAAAGAAGACCTCAATATGATTATTATTTAGCAATAAATAAGCTTCAGGATTCTGTGTGTGAGGACCTGGGAGTCAACACTGTCCCTAACCTATCATCAAAGCCCCACATTAGGAGAACAGTCAAGGAGACAAACTGTCTGCCAACATATATTAGAATAACTCTGAGGTATGTGGATAAGGAAATATTTAGTAAGGCCTTCATATCCTACATAAGGAAAAAAGTAAAATTTGCTTCTCAAGTTTGGTCATAACACTTTAAAAAGTACAGAGTGCTAACAGAGAAGGTCCAGATGAGGGCAACAAAGATGGTACAAGAATTAAGAGAGGTGAGTTACATGGAAAGGCTAGAGGTTCTATATTTGCACAGAAGAGATGTGTGAGGAGTGACCTGATCATAACCTTTACATTAGTAAAACTGATCAACAGTGAAGACAATGAATATGTAGTTCTGCAAAAGGTGTAGGGACATAACATAAAATTAAGTAAGATGTAAAGAAATACTTTTATAGTATGAGTAGTGGTTGAATGGAATAAATGACATGACATGGTTGATGCAGACAACATACAGAAATCTACGTTGTTGCATGATAGCCAAGACTGTTCAAGAGATAGGGCCTCATAAATATAATATTCCCTTCCCATACAGTAAAAATTAGTAATTATAATTACACATAAACACAGGCAAAGATATATGCAACATTCCATACAGCCACCTTCTGCCAGAAGTGTAACAGGAGAAGAGAAAAAAAAAAAAAAAACTTTGAAAAGAATATTCTAGAAAAGGCAGGAAAACATTCAAAACTTTTCAATAAATTCATTAAGAATATACTGTATTCTCAGTTAAAGAGCAGCTTATCAGGATAAGAGGTTCAGAGGGAAGGAATGTAGTGGATAATTTAAGGCAGTGTGAAGAACTGAAAACATTCAAAAGTGTTTTCACCGTGGAAGACACTATACTCCAACATTAGTAAATGAGAGAGGATAGGAGACTTTAGAAAACACTGAGATAACTATCCCTGGGGATTGGGGAGAAAGAATACTTCCCATGTATTCCTTGCAAGTCGCAAAAGCTAACTAAAAGAGGAAGAAAATGCATGCGTGTGTGTGTGTGTGTGTGTGTGTGTGTGTGTGTGTGTGTGTGTGTGTGTGGTGTGTGTGTGTGTGTGCAACCCTCTCCTTCTTGAACTTCAATTTCTAAAAGTTGAAAAAGAGAAGAAGCCAAGCTAGGAGTGCTAATATTCCTCGAAAGCTTGGACTGGGGATGTCTGAACGTGTTAAGAGGCAACTGTGATGAGAAAAATGACAGATAGGTATTATGTCTGAGGAAAGAAACTTGGATGTTCTGACTGAAATAAAGCTCAAGGGTAAGGGGAATGCACTGTTTGTGTATGGTCTAGGTGTAGTCAGCGGATAGCGTGAGGGAGAGATATACGGAATACATGGAATTTCTGCTACAAAAAGAGGTGTGTGAATATGTGAAACTGTGTTAGGAGGTGGATATATATGAAAGTTGATTACAAAAAGTGGGCAATCATTAGTGTTTATGCACCTGCCATGAGAAGGATCACAGACAGCAGAGAGTGTTTTGGGAGTAGCTGAGTGAGTGTGACTGCAATTCTGATGTGAGAGTTTGGGTATTAATGATGAATGATTTGAAAGCAAGAGTAGGGAATGTGACCACTGAGGGTATAATTTGGGGGCATGGAATTCACTGATGTGAATGGATATTTCTTTTTTTATGATGTGATCGGATCTTTTTTTTCTTCTTTTTTCTCCAGTCACGGACAAAAGTCCACATCAAGGCCGGGCCCTAATTGAAATATAGAGAGAATTAAGAAAGGGGAAAAAACAGACAGGGAAAGTATTTACAAATTTTTGAGAAAGTGAAAAACATGTCTCTTGAAATGAGCCAGGTCATAGTTACTGGGAAAAACATGAGAAGGAGGAAAGTTATGGAATTGCATGCTGGAAAAGGAATTGCGACTGGTAATACCTGGTATCAAAAGAGAGAGATACATAAATGTATGTGAAGAAGAAAAGAAGATTAGTGGGCATAATAAGATTACACATCAACAGACAGGCATGTAATAGAGACTCTTGGATGTGAATGTGTTGAGAGGGGGAAGATGGTGGGAAGTTTGATCATTACCTGGTGGAGAAGGTGAAGATTTTGAAAGGCTTTCAGAAAAAAGAATATTATAACAATAAGAAGAGGGTAGTAAAAGTAAGTAAGCTTGGTAATAAAGCTTGTGAGAAGAGATACCAAGAGAAAATGAAAGGAAAATGGCAAAAGATGAAAGTAAATGAAGCTAAGTAAGTGGTTGAGGAGTGAGAGGTATTAAAAAAAAAAAAAAAAAAAAAGTGCTGACATGCAAGAGAAGTCTGTGGCAAGCAGAAGGTTGGAGGAGGGAGGGTTGAACAGGTGAGAAAGGGAAGTGAGTGGAGGACTGATGAAGTTAGGCTGCTAGTAAATTAGAAGAGAGAGGTTTATAAGTATTACTTACTAAGAAGGAGTGCAAGTGATTGAGAGATATACATGAAAAACATCAGAGAAAATAAGAAAATGTTCTGGAAAGAGGTTAACATTGTAAGAAAAACTAGAGAAAAAATGGGAACATTGCTGAAGAGGCTTAGTGGGGAACTGATAACAGGAAGAAATGAGGTAAAGAGGAGGAGTAAGTGCTTGGAAGGACTGCTAAATGTGTTTGATGACAGGGTGGCAGATGTATGGTGTCTGAGTTGGGGAGGTATGTGAAGTGAGAGAGTCACAGCAAACAGTCTGATGAAAAGAGAGGAGGCTTACAATAAAATGTTGCCAGAACAGAGAGAGTGGATGGTACTGCTTTAAATTTTCAACTGTCGTTGATACATTCAGAATTTACAAAATATTCATGGATTATGGTAAGGTGCCTTCCTAGTGTCACTGTATAATGGCAAGGAGGACAACGGTGAGTGTTTGAATTACAAAGGCGTGAGTTTATTGAGTGTACCTGATAAGTTGTACAAAGAGAGGCAACTGGGAGGGTGATGGCATGCACAGAATATCAGACTAGTGAGCAACACTGGTTTTAGGAATGGAAGAGGATGTATGAATCATGCATTTCCTTTAAACATTGTGTATAACAAATACTTAGAGAAAAAGAAAGATCTAAATATGATGTTTATGGATCTGGAAAAAGCAAGTGATAGGGTTGATAGAACTGCTTTGTGGAAGGTGTTACAAATATATGGTATAGGAAGAAAGCTATTAGAAGCAGTGAGGAGATTTTATTAAGAGAGTAAGGCTTGAGTGCACATAAGAAAAGAGGAGAGTGGTTCCTGATAAAGACGGATCTATGCCAGGGGTGTGTGATGTCACCATGGCTGTTTAATATGTATATGGATGGGATAGTGATGGGGATAAGTTTCAACCCATCCAGTATGGGTAAAGTGAAGAAATAAAAATAATAAAGAATACTGAACAGACACAAGCACTATCATAATCCAGTTGAATATCGTGAAAGACCGTGGTAATAATGTCTCAAGACCTAATCTTCAGTGAACAAAACACCATGATTGGCTCATGCAGGATGGTAGGCTGGATCCTGTACACCTTCAAGACAAGGGAAAGAAAACCATTGATGATATTATTCAAGGTGCTAATTCTTTCATAAACTGACTATTGCTGTGGTCTAACATCACCATAAAAGGCAGAAAAAAAAAACTGAAATTAAAAGTATTAAGAGATCTTTCATATCCCGTATTAAAGCAGCAAAGGAACAAAATTACAGAGAATGGCAGAAATCATAAGGCTATACTCCCTGGAGTGCAGATGGGAGAGGTATATCATCATCTATACCTGAAAAATCCTAGCAGGTGTGGTTCTCAACATCCTACTAGAAACAGCATCCTACAAGCGCAACTGGGGTAGATGACTTTGTAAAACATTACCTCTGAAGTTCAAAGCTGTAGTATGCACAAAAGAGAGTGAACACTTTAAACTTCACGAGTCCAAAACTCTTTAATGCCTTGCCAGTTATCACCAGAAGCAGCTGGAGATGCATAGCAGAAAAGTTCTGAGTACACAGGACAAGTAAATACATTGTTCCTGACCATGATGCATTCACGGGCCGCCCAGGGTCGAGCGCATAGGGTCGAATCCTGGTTGCGGCAGTCGGTCCACAGTTAACACAGCTGTTCATCCACCCCTAGGGGTTGGTCGATAAAATGGGTACCTGGCTGAGGCTAGGGTATATATATATATAGCGTTAATGGGATGGCCTTGATTAGGTCCTTAGCTGCCCGCGCCGTCTCAGCTAACACAGAAAAACATAGAATTCCACCACCTTTATCCAACGATATTGGGGGACCCTTTGTGATTAATCGAAGTCTTGGATGGGGGAAATCACAAATTGGAGTAATCTGCGATAGAAAGGAAGGTCAGATGCGTCCAAAAGACTTCAAAAACCAACGGAAAACAATTTCAGTTAAACAAAACCTAACAAACCTAATCATTTGCGGGAAGTATAGAAGAAAAAGGTCTTGAACTGTCTAAACTACCCATTCTAAAACTTAGAATCCTGAAGTTCACTAGTTGTCCGAAATAGTAATAATACCCAATTTTGTAGGATTTTGGGCTTTAGGCCTGTCAACTGCCGTCAGTGCCAAATATCTTGAGAATAATTATAAGACTGTTATGTATTCTAAGACCACTTGATTGTCGTCAATAAATGTTCATATTAAATAATGACTGTGGCCAATGGCTCGGAGACATACGCGGATATAAAAAAATTCTTAACCTAACCTACACTGGATCAGATTTAGCATATTCGATAGTGTAAACTGTAATTTTAACCTAAAGTATTTTAGTTTTTCAGAATTGTAAACTGAAGAAAACTTTTCCGGTTTTACTAAAGTATCTTAACTGTGAATTGCAAAACTACAACCTAAGTTACGTCTTTCCTACTGACCATAAGAAACTGTAGCCTAAACTAATTTGGCTGTTTGAGCACCGTAATCTGTCGAAACTGCAACTTATCCACGGGTTTAAAGACAAACTAGAAATTGTATGATAACCTGTAAGGTTTTATTCACACGCTAAACTAGAAATCTAACCAGACAAAGGTTATTCTAAACTTCATGGACAAGTTTTTTGCTTGTCATGTTATCATTTCCCCAACTAATCGCCTGCAGCACGAATGCTGTACAAGAAACGCACTCTCCCGCACGAAGAACTAAACTACTGCCCTATCAGTCCCAACTTCTTCTCTGGTACCATGGTAATGAGTTATTCATCATATCACAAATGTTTACGGACACCATCACTGGAGAAGAGTCGTCAACACCAACCTCACAAAAAGGTCGTAACATGAAAAGCTTTGCCAATAATCGGTCGGTCCCCCAGCTTCGTACTTTCATTTCTACAATTACTCTCTGACTAAGATAATCCTAAGATCATCAATGCAACACAGAATTTTAATATCAAAGATTCATGTCTCATGATATACACTTGTCTCACGAAGAAACCTAATACATTCAACAGTATAAGGGTTCATAACGTATCCTGCAAGCAACTGTACTTTCAACAAATATATATTTGAGACATCACAAGGTTTAGGATAACACTGCATGACGTCTCATGCACCTCAGCAATGACCGTGTGTCCCGATCCACATCAGGTCCTTGACCATTTTCTCGGTGAATAATTGAACATAACCTTTCCTTTCGATTTACGACGTCACACGGTCAAGGTCCCCCTTACCTTACAAGTGCTCCTTGGGTGTGTTGTTGATGCCTGTTGCCACGGCAGACCCAACAAGACCCGGGCCTCAATGTCAAGGTCACGGAGAGGGGGGTCCTGAGGCAACGGATGCTGCACCACTCCTCTCCCGAGTCCCACAGGCACAGCTGACTCGCCACACAAGTGGGATTCAAAAATCACAACCCTCGAAATCTATTTTCAAATGCTCACTGTTTCTCTCACAACTTTCAGTATCTTTTAATCTTAATTATCCTTTTCTAGCGATCAGTCTCTCAGAACACATCAAGCGGGGTATTTGGTAAGGAAGTGACAACGAGAGAGCCACAGGTGGTGTAAGTGCGAGTCGTGTGTGCACACTACGGCGGCCAGCGGCACTCTGACCCATCTCATGGACTCGCACGGCTACAGTCATTCAACATCTCAACATCTCGCGCACTCACCTACCTACAGTAATTTATTTCGTCATCCCAATTCTCTCCGTTCGAGTATATTACTGATTCTTTTTCCTTTATCGAGAGTGATGTGTAACATCTAAATGCAAAAATACATGTATACATGAAGAACTGAGGTTATGTCAACAACCTTGAAATGGCATTTCCTTCAGTAAATCGACGTTAAGTAATGTTTCCCATGTTTCACCGCTGCTGGGGTGATGACTGGTATGTCTGACTGCAGCATAACATTGCATTGACCAATATCAAGATGACAGACTCTCACCACCTGTAGTCCAGCTCATTGTTTCAAAATCAGCTTTTATGCCAACCCGCACATGCGCAAGTGTCTTATCCCTGCCTCAGAAAACCCTCCGCGCGGTGCAGGAACCAATAGGAATACAGAGAGACCCTGCGGCATGATATTTATTGGTTAAGCGCGCGGCCCTGCTAACCTCCCCTGTGTTTCGGAGGCAGAATGATCAATAGTGTTGGTACTCATACAACACGTGATAACTGCTACTAAAACATCCAGTAACGAGGTTAATGAGTAACGGCCTCACGTTACAGATCCTGTTGTAACGAACCGAACTAATCCGAAACACTAGTTACACTAACAATCAAGTGGAAGGTCACAGAACCAATTGCATTTTGAATACCTTTGTAATTACAGTAGGCCTAAAGGGTATTTAACTTTTGTGTTTGTGTGCAGTGGCGTGACGTATTTGCTTGTTTGTTGAGCGTTCGTAGCCAGCTCTCGCAACTGCTGAATTCGTACAGCCGAAAGAGATGGTTGTGGCAACATGGACATCATTACGATCGATGAAACAAATATACACATATCTCACATTATTTATAATCGATGGGAGAGGCCGTCGCTTCTTTACCTGAAAAGCTGCTGCGGTGAAAATTACGGAGAAAAGTAGATATGATTAGCTTAAAGTATCATTCTGTTTCTTCCCCCAGTAGACTGATGGTCCGTCCGTCTCCGCTTACCTGTTGAATGCTACCCATTTTCTGTGAAACACATACAAAACAAGCTGCTGAATTTCTACACTAAACATTTTCTGAAATTAACTTACCCACTCTCTGAAAGGAGCGTCCGTATAATAACTATTTTCTTTTTACAGTTTCTGCATCTGATGTGCATATAATTCTTTCTTCTCTCAACGTATGAGAAGATATTTCCGGTAACCTCCAACAGCTTTTAGTCTACCAAATGTCAATAATGTTGCATCTTTGTAAACAAGGTAAGACACGTAAACAAACTGCCAATATTCGGTAACGTCCTTCATTTAAACATACCCACTTTATTCTTAGTAACACTTATATTACTTCTATTAGTGTTTGAACACTATCCCAGCTCCCAATTCCTCTTTCGTTATATAACATTAAGGTTGACTCTTCCTCATCCCTTACAATCAAAACTAATTTTCACTTGTCTTCCAACAATAAAAATCACCCTTACAATTGGGTACTTGTAATGTGATTAACTTGTGAACAGTTTCCCATCTTTAATAAGCAGTTTTAGTTAGCATACAATTATAATGCAATGGTTCCATTACTAACCACTGTTTTTGCCCTGTTCACTTTAATCTGAATTACAAATACATATCATCATAAGTATTCAAGATTTCTGTTAGGCATATTATTCATCATTTGTTATCTCACTTAAAAATGTTAAACTAAGGTCACTGTTAGCGATTATTCCTGTTAAAAACGAGAGCCAAGCAGTGTCCCAAAGCTCGTTTTCTTACATTTCGGTAGTTTGACATAAATACAGTTGGGAAATACTTGTTGTACACATTCATGTGGTAAAATGGGATCTACAGCAACGAGGGGGTTGTTGAAGGTCAGAGGGAGAGACCCAGGCTCCGTCCCTCTCTACCCACAGTCATTACTAGAGCCAGGCGGCATTCCTCTCTACCCACAGTCAGTCCCTCTCGAGTGAAATACGACGCTGCTGACGATTCTCGTGGACGATGGGGGGGGGTGTCTTCAGATGATACGGAAAACCTTGTTAGGAATGACGTCGAGTGACAGGCTGTCTGTTCCAGTGAGGATATCGAGGTGGACTGAATTGTAATTGCTGGGTAACACAGATAAAGGAGGAAGAAGGCTCCAGCGCTGAGGTTCCTGGCTGGGGGAACGCAAGATTACAAACTTCAAGATAGTGGTTGTCTTTTGCCCTCCTAAGGGTGATATGTGCACAAGACTTGGCGGTCGCGAGGTTCTTGGTGAAGTTTTGTTTTGACGGTGACAACAGTCAACCCAAAAGCCTCCGCAAAGGAAGGGCAGGTGGGCTAAGCAGGAGGGTGACTGGCGGAGGTGAGCCAAGGATGGGGTGTCTGCCGGCTGTGTGGACGGTGAACGATATGGGACTATGTACATCCCGTTGCGATGAGCCGAGGGCAAGTGGCCCTGAAGTTACTATAGGCCATGTTGGGAGCCCTTAGAAGCACGACCTGGAAAACATTTAGTGGTGATCCAGGTGCAGGCTCGGCCTTCTGTCCAAAGGCGGGATGACCGGAGATGACGCTTCAGTGGGCTATGCAGAAAGCTGCTTTGAGATCAATTAAAGCCGTACAGGAATCTGGTTGAAGGTGACTCAGTAGTTCGAGAAAATAGCGACGTGGATTGCGATGCGGGAGGAAGTCACTCAAGTGTGGTAGAGACGAGCGGCAATAAGCACAAGGAGGCGAGGCAGCATGATCTTCTCCATGACTTGCCGGATAGGACGAAAGTCCTCGAGTTTGGTGTGAGGTTTGAGGACAACAGTCCTGTGGTCCAGACTACCGGAGAAGTGACCTTCCACGTAGCTAAGGTTATAGAGTCAGAGTTGTGGGTTGCCAGGAACTTAAGCTAGCAGGCGGAGTGTCGGGTAAGTAACATTGATCATCCCCGGGGTTAAGGCTTTGCCTTTGAGAAGGGTCAGATGGAGTCCCGCTGTCATAATGGATTTAAGGCTTGGGCGGGACTGCGAAGTGAAGGCTGTGATGATGTTTGGTAGCTCTTGGACGCGTCGAGGAGAGCTGATTTGATATACCTTCTGCGAACCTGTTTGGGTAACAACTTCGGTTCCTTGACTGGGGTTGTGGGGGGCGGGGAGGGAGGCTAAGGGATGAAAGCTGTGTGATCATTGATGCTTCCGAGGAAGGTTTCCCAGTATTCAGTTCAAAGGTTCCCCCCTGCAGCTGTTTACCCTCTTGGATGGTGCAGACCCAAGTGGGGATAGAGTCTGGTTGTGAGTCTTTCTGGTGAACACCGGCGCACTATTGGACGATACACTGGACAGTATACCGCCGAGGGCTGGAGGCCCTTTTGTTAGGGTGTGACGCAAATGGAGGGCGGCGTGCGATATACTGCACGTAAGAGGCGGATGTTGCAGACGAGATCATTATTGACGTCTTGTGCCGTATAAAGAAGTTTCTGACGAAGGTGGGTTGATGGATGGTGGATAGTCAAGACTGGCTGAGAGGATATTAGAATTGGAGCATGAAACTAGGATGGTGTAAGACAGAAGGTCGGAACGGTAGCCCACCTGTGTGTTATGGTCGATGAGATCACTGCCTCAGGCGAGGTCTAGATTTCTTCCTCTCATGTGATGCAGGTGAGTAGCAGGAGCAGTGTCCAACCCAGTGTCTTGAATTACACACCTGAGAATCATACCCTTGGTAGTGACTTTCAAGAGGCGGGGTGTGGGGCATGAAAGTCCCCGTTATAGATATGGACACAGTTTTCGTACAATGAGTCCAGGATGTCTAAGGTGCCCACGTTACAGAACCAGAATGGTCTCTGGTCAGCTGGAGGCATTAATAGCTGGACTGCACGGGAGAGGTTGCCTGGGAGTGTTGAATCGGTTACTGGTGGACGTTTTCCCTGGCGTAAATAAGAAGTTTTTGTCGCCAGGATGGCGAGTTAAGAGGCCAGTTGGTGTGAAGTATAGTTCTTGCAGACAGACTACCACAATTTTGTGTTTACTAAAGTGTTGAAAGTCACTCTAACGGCCAGGAAAGACTCCTAGTGTTCCAGGAAAGACAGAGATATTATCTCGTTGCGATGGGTAGTAAACACGATGGAGTAACTGTAGGCGAGACGTCGTGACGGTCTGTGGTGGGAGGAAGAGTCCCTAAATCCATTTGTACAAGAGACATCCTGGGAAGATTTTGGACGACGGAGGAGTAGAGAGGAGGACAGCTTCCCGGAAGAATGTATCAGACGTCATAACTATGGAGGGAGCAAGGGAGGTGAAGGGAGTTCGACCTTAGTTCGGCGTTTTAGTTATCAGTGTGGCGGCGGGCTTGGCTGCGGTTAAATAATGTGCGACGATGCGTTGAGTTGTTGTAAGACGTGGGTAGTGATCTGCAGAGGGACTGGGGAGGCGATGCGATTCATGGGTCGAGTCATAAAGGTGTCCGGGGCAAAGGTGATACTTATGACGGTGACCATTTCCGTCTTGGGGTTGGATACCTCGGTGCGGTTGATGGCTAAGCGCTTTCATCTCTGTAGTAGACTCCGGCAGTCCTTCGACAGCCTGTTTACTCTTTGAGTAAGAGGAGTTGCGGATCCTCCGCACTGGCTGATGGGTAGAGGGAGTGAGTGCATCATATTATAGCGTAGAGAGCGTGGTACGTTGATTTCGACCACTTTGGTATATATGGGAGGAAAGCTTCAACTTCCTTACCAAGGAGGGCGGTAAGAGCCGGACAGTCCGGATGCCCAGCGGTAACCTCCTGTCATCCATATTGGGCGCATCTGAAGGCCGGGGAGATAAGATGGCGCTGCATGAATGTTGGCCGAGGGGCTGAGCAGCGGGTTGGTTACTCTCACCCTTGCTGCCATAAATGGAGAGAGCGGATCACAGCTCGGAGAAGTAGTTCGAGTCCTCCGAGCAGGTAAAAGAGTAGTAACTGTAGCTGAAGTGCTGTGAGGGCTCCGTTGGGTGGGTAGAATCCTCGCCCTTACTACAGTGTGGTGTCGCATGGCAGTGAGGGCTACATGCCTAATGGCGAGGCATTTCTCCCACTCAAAAACACAGTTCGTTTCGGGTTTATACGCCAGGAAGCCTGCACCGTACTGAAACAGGATGGTGGGGGGGGAGGAAGGGATGTCTCATCACTCCAGACAATATTGGCTCGATGGAAAGGTTGGCCTGGAGGGCTGAATAGCAGGGGGAAGGCAGAAACTCACTGAACGACCACGGAGGACGTCAGCCAAAGAGTTCCTAAAGAGTCTCTCTGGGAGCTTTTGTTGTCGAGGGAAGTAGTCATGTTCGGTGAAAACTAATCGGAAAAGTCTCACAGTAGTGAGTTCCGCAGCGAAGACCGGGTGATCCTCGGGGGGTGAAGGTATTGTGAGTGGAGGAAGTGGGGGTGGGGGGAGGGGAATCATGGCTCTGCCGGTAGCAGGTGACCTGTGAGGCTCGATGCGTCTGAGGCGATTCTCTGAAGGGTATAGATGGGGCGTTCTATAGCTTGATTGATGGCGTGGAAATATCCTGCTTCGTTGTTTCCACGAGTGGCAAAGAGATACAGGCTCGTGCACCCAGAGCCCCGCGAATACATGAATATCATCACGCGTATAAAAGAGAGGTATTCCACAACATCAGTGAAAACGTAACCGGAAAATGTTGTTTGGCGGTGGAAGTGTATCAGGAATATTTTGTGAGGATCGTTTACTGTGATGGGATATCGAGTGAGGGGAAAAATACTGAACTGAATTGGTTGAAGGACGTGTGACTGGAACAGTGTGAGGTGTCCAGCCTGGCAGCACCGGCGGATACACGACGAAGATGACTAACAGAGTGTAAAAGAAATGGTCACTGGCGATAGTCTACCAGGTAGTCTCCCATTTACAAATGGGCTAGGCGTGTAGTCCTGATGGCATACCTATCGTCCAAATGGATTGTTCTTTCGAACTGGCTCCGATACAACCCAAACTCTCCCTCGATGCAACCCATCCCAAAGACAGGGAACCCTTGTAACTGTCGCCCCATCGCTCTTACTTCTGCTTTCTCCATCTTTTTTACCTCTCCCTCACTCTCACTTTCTTAAACATTTAGAATCCAATTTCCGTTATTTTTTCGTATCCCTAATATGACTTTCGTGGTGCAAGATCTATTGATGATTTCCTATGTCTCAGATATAGTCCTCCTCTCTCAGAGGAAGTAGATGAATCTTCTGTTGTGACTCTCGACATCTCCAAAACATTTGATAAACTTTAGCGTAAGTCTTTGTTGTCTGAAGTCCTTTCCTCTGGTTTTCCTGCTTCTCTCTGTTCCCTAATACAAAGAAATACAACGCAAAAAATACTTATGAATTCAAGCAGCAACAGAGTATCGGGTCCTGACGAGGCTTTTTGTGACAGTGGAGGAAAAAATAATCGTGGAATACTGTAAAAGTCAAAAGACATAAGCCTACATATGTTTCAAAGAGAAAAACCCGTAAGTTTTTCATGCAAGTCGGTCCTCTGCGGTCATCGCTGATGGAAGGATTCCTCCCCTTTATCGCAACAACGGCGGTGTCCACCAGGGTTCTGTCCCATCACCTACTCACTTTATTCTCTCCATTGACAATCTTGTTTCCTCATACTCCAGCATCTAGCCCCATTCACTCTTGCGCCAATGATCTCACTCCACATATGTCAACTCACTTTCCCTTGCCTCCTCATTCTACTACTTGTTCTTTCCTTCTCGTTGCACATATAGCCTCTCGTAACTCAGATTTGGGGAATCAGTAACAGCATAAAAATATATTTTTTCCCTGTATTTCTAACAAAATATCACGCACTTTTCACCGTAAAATTTCAAACGCTGTAATTTGACCCTGCAGTAACATAATCATGTAGTGCTTAACCATATCCTCCACTCCACTCAGTCCTTGGAAACCCCACACAGTCGTCATAAAGCTTCCTCCCCAAAAGTTGGGGAGAGTGGAACAGCTCCCGTGACTATTTCTCGTCTGAGCCGCTACTTCATATCTGCAGGGGTTTTATTCGCCTAAGTATGGAGCGCGTCTCACATATCTGGAGTAGCTCTTCCTACACCTCTTGCTTAACCAGACTGGAATTAAAGGCCCTCCGCCCTATCTGTTCTCCAGATGTCACCTCTCTCCAACCATCCCTTTCCGTCCGCCGTTGATGTTGTTGCCCTCTCCTTATTCTACAGGTATTATCTCGAACTCTGCTCTCATAACTCCTCTGCGTATGTCCCTTTTAACTAAGCTTGGACTCTCAAGCACGTGTCTGGCTGCTGATTCCCATAGATTCTATGCGGTAACCAGTCACATGAGGGCTGGCCGTTATGATACATACCTCCTTTCCTCGAGTATCGGAGTTGTAGGAATATCACCTGGCTTTCTTTTTTTTTATGTTGAAGGCTCCAGTCACGGACAAAAGTCTACGTCAAGGCCGGGCCCTAATTAGATATAATAGAGAAAATTGAGAAAGGTGAAAAAACAGACAGGGAAAGTATTTACAAATTTTGAGAAATTGAAAAACATGTCTCTTGAAATGAGCCAGCTCATAGTTATTGGGAAAGACATGAGAGGTTAGAGAGTTCCAGAGCTTCAACGTGTAGGGAAAGAAGCAGTTATCAAAACGGCACACCCTTGGGTTGCCGATGGCCACACAATAATCATGTGACGCAGCAGCTTGCTGAGTATTCCGTGGTCTAACCAGTGGTGGGGGCACACAAGCAGCCAGCTCTCAGGAGCAAAAACCAAAGTAATACCTATTGTAGCATAGGGCAAGGGGGTCAAGTTTGGAAGTTAGCATGGGACAGTTTATAAGTTGGATCGCTTTTGACTGAACTCTGTCACGTAAGGAAACAAAGCTAAAACCATCCCAAATGTGGGAGCAGTACTCCATACAAGGACGAACCAACCCTTTGTATAAACAGAGCAACTTTTCGGAAGAGAAAAAGTTACGACATCTAAACAGGACATCCAGTTTCTTACAAGCAGACTTAGCTATTCCCATAATGTGGGGTTTCCAAGAAAGACTGGATGTTACAGTAATACCAAGTATATTAATTGAGTCAAGGGGTGGAATTACAGAACCGTCAAAGGTGATACGAGAGTTGTGAGGAGTTTTTGATGCAGAGATAGGTAGAAATTGGGTCTTGGAGGCATTAAACTCAACTAGATTTTGTGTACCCCACTGAGATATCCAAGTCTGAGTCTATTGTGGAAGCTTTGTCAAGGTGAGATGCAGATCAAGTGATAGAAGAGGGAGCAGAATTGAAGGATGTGGATGAATGCAGTGTTTAGTTATCAGTGTATGAGTGCATTGGATTACTTGTGGAAGAGAGAAACTCGTTGAAGAAAAGGAGAAAAGTGTTGGGTACAGTGCAGACCCTTGAGGGACGCTGCTGTTGATGGAGAAAAGGGGGAGGCTGATCCATCAAGAACCACAGAGACAGATTGGCCAGAGAGAAAGCTATATATCAAGGAGCGAAGTAAGGGAGGGAAGCCAAAAAGAGGGGTGTTTAGAGATGAGACCCCGATGCCAAACCCTGTCAAAAGCCTTAGATATGTCAAGGGCAACTACATATGTCTTCTCAAAATCTTTCAGGGATGATGACCAGACATTAGTGAAATAGGAAAGAATATCACCAGTGGATCTCGCCTTTCAGAAGCCATACTGGTGATCAGAGAGAAGACTGTGATTTTCGAGGTGTTTAAGGATATGGGAGTTGAGGAGGTATTCAAAGACTTTGGAAATGGTAGATGTCAAAGCA